>JABFPT010000651.1:0-15450 GCA_022817245.1 Nixonia krombeini | reverse complement strand
AAGTAACACACAATGTGGTAATAGTTTTTTTTTATGTATATATCAATATACTTCATTATTAGGAGTTCTAACATGAATTACTTACCCCTTTTTCTACCAAAGCACCCACTAATGCTGGAAGTATGAAGGCAGATATGGTGCCAGGTGTGTTAGTGACTCCCATTAGAATACCAGCATAGTTTGGAGCGATATCATTTTGGTTGCAAAGATGTCCGACGAATATTGCACCACAAATTATTATGCTAAGACTAAGAAGGATCGTCGCTACCAGACGATTGCATTCTATGTACATAATTATGACGAGGAAAATACTTGGCGGAATACAACCTATAAGAAAAATGATGGTAACAACAGTGCCTCCTCATGCCAATGAAAGTCAAGTTTCATACAGATTTTTCGTGAATTATATACTAACTTAAACCAACTGCAAATTTTCTTGCAGACGTCTGCGTCCAATAACCTTTTCTTCTACCAAAATCTAGCAATTTGCCCAGCAGTGGATTTGTAACAGCATTTATCAAATATGGTATGCAACTTATTTCTGCATTCTACAAAAACAAAAGATTACATTCAGAAAAATGTCACAGTAGTTTAATAACATTGTTTTAATGAAAAATTAAACTTCACTTACTGCCTTAATGTTGTAACGCAGCATTTTATTCATGTACAATGGTAGTTGAGTTAGCAAGAAATACCAGCAGAAATTTCCAAGTGTATTGGTCCAAATCAGTGCCCAAAACGGGACAGAAGTAAATATGGCTTTCCATGGCACTTTACGCTGCGACGAACTGGGATCACGGTGACCGTAGCTACTCACTAATTTACGCCGTTCCGCTTCGGAAATGAACTTCTGTTTTTCAGGACTGTCGGCGAAGAACAGGAAAAACACCAAACACCAAATTAACGGCAGGGCACCGTGTATGTAAAAAACGGCTTCCCAGCCCAGATCCTTCATGATCAATCCTGATGTCAGTATCGATATCACGGTGCCTAAAGACGTGCCGGCATAAATGATACCGACCCACATGCTTTTTTCCTCGTAAACTACCCACTGGCCGACGAGAACATTTACCACGGGCAAATTCGCCGCACTGACTAATCCAGTAAGAAATCTTACGAGGTAAAGGACTGGAAGGTAATTTGCTGCCGCTGGCACCAGTAGCGTTAAAAAAGCATTGCTGAACACACAGATGATCAGAACCCATTTTGCGTTGAATCTGACGAGATAATATCAAAAACAATATTAGTTTGTGAAATTCGAAATTCCACCCACTGTTTTATTCACTCCTATCATTTTTTCTTTTACAATACTTTTTATTTTCTACATATGTGTGAATGACGTATCTAGGCATGGTTCGATCGACGAAAATGTTCTTATGTCATATTACTCTAAAATGTTTTAATGACGTGTACAAACCGGTCAGAGAAATAACCGGATGGAAACATTCCCAACAAATATCCTGCAAAATAAATACTGACGACAAGACCCTGTTCTGTCGAGCTCCAATCGTATGGACCGTCCAAATCTGTAACGCTGTGTTGATTATCATTTTCTAACTCTGGACAAGCCACTGTCATATTCACAGTCTCGTTTCCAAACATTTTCTTTGTTTTCACCATTCCCATAATTGCCGTCGAGATGTTGACTTTTAGTCCGTAAATTATCATGTTTGCAATGCACAGCATTATTGCAAACATAAATCGAACGTAACCCTCTGGAAATGTAATAGAGTCGTTTAACCTCGTTCAAGTTACGTTTTGTAAGCGTAGAATTGTATGTTAATTTCAACCGCCTTACCCATTTTTCTGTGTAGATAGTTCAGCTGTTAATCGTAGAATGAATCCTGCACGTTTATATTATATTAAATCCATGATAGTTTCGGAACACTCCGCTAGAAGCCCGTTTTGACATGAGCTGAAGTTAACTGGCAAACGAGCATTGAAATGTAGCAAGTTTTGTCGTAACATTAATTATCTTATCACTTATTATGTATATATACTCTGACCCATGTATTATCATTAGTCAGTGAACCGTAAAACAACGTTCCTATATATTTGCATTACAGAAAATAGCCGTACACGGTGTTCTTTTCCATATATAGTAAAAATTTCATTTCAAATGCTCAATCGATACAACTAATGAAAGTAGCGGAACAGTTGCAAGTTTTATGAAGCAATGTAGATAATTACAATTTTTTTAGTAATTATGTGCTCCTTTATTTCTCGTCATATAGAATTATTGTAATACATAGTCAAAAGTACAAAAATTATTCTGTATAAAAAGTGAAATTGTATCTGTAACACTAGTTTTCAAATGTTACTGGAAACAATAAATACTGATTTAATGACAGAATACAGTTACCGTAACATTGCCATGGTAATCTAATCAGAAATAAAAGTTATTTAAAACTAATGGAATAATTAAAGTGAATATTCCAATTATTTATAGTTTGTGTAACATGTACATGAAAAAAGTTTATAAAACCGAAATAAATAATTTGGAAATTCATTTTTATGTATAATTTGATTTAACTGAGGCGTAAAAAGAGGAGTAAGAGTAACCCAATGCCTCTTAGTCAGCAATATTAAAGAAAGATATTGCGCAGAACTATATTACTGCATTCTATAAAGTAAAAAAAATAACTTCAAATTTCTACAACTAGTTTCATTTTTATTTTACTTTATCTAATCATTTCGCTACAAAAAATCACTTTTCATTCGCAAGAGACCAAGGAACAAATTAAACATAATTGATATTCAATTGAATTTCAATAACATGTCCCAATAAAATATTATGAAAGTATCGTTGAAAATGATGAAATGTTTGTTGCAATAGTTAATTATAAAAATTATTTGGCAACTTCAAAGATGTTATAATATGTAGTAATGAATATTTTATTTATACAGTATATATCAAATAAAATTTGTTTTATTAAACCAAATATTTTCCTTCTGTTATAATGAGTAATTTATCTCTAGAAAATAAAACTATCTCTTTAAAGTAAAGTTTACTTAAATCTATTGAAAGATTCGTTAGGCATACAGCCAAGTACTTTCCTCGTCAAAGTAAATTTTTCTCACGTTTATAGACGTGAGAAATACTGTGATGTTTACTATAACTAAATTTACAGTTAGGATCAATTTAAAAGAACGTGCCATTCAACTATACCGTACAGAAATATGCCGACTCAAATGATTTTAACATACGGTCACTTTCACGACAAATAAAACTGTTTCGAAAATTCTTGTTATAACCATAAAAAATCCAATTAATTTAATACAATTAACAACATGTCGCATTCCGAAAAATTTTTCACGGTATAGACGGTATTTAAAAAAAATTTAAAAATAGTTTGAATGTAAAGTAAAAATATTATTACATCCTATAAGTAAATCAACTGCAATTTATTAGAAACATCTAGGAAACTAATCTGCACATGATCCTTACCATTTTCAAAAAACAAAGTGGGTAAATATTGAACTCATCATACGAATAATATAAATTTAAAACTTTCTTCCACGCATTTTTCGATTATTAATATTGGTAATGTAATTTATATACGACGTGAACACTCCTGCAAGACAGTAGTTTTACAAAAAAGAAATACTTAAATAAACATAAAAAGTAGATATATTTCACTTTATGAAATGTTATTACATACCATTTTCCATAACGAGGTTAATTGCAAAAAGCTCATTTCTAAATAATTTCCATGAACATTGTGTCAAAGTAAACAAATATGTCTCATTAAACAGCTTGACTAATCGTGCGGAATAGTATCAATTTCCAATTGTTGCATTCCGCTTATCAATAAAATCTTTTTTTCGCACATATGGAAGACGGCACTTTCTTCATTTTATCTTGAATTATTTTCGCATTGCACAAACATCACTTGTCACGTATTCGTTGTATTCATTTTATCAAGTTTACTACTTTGTTTTTGACTTCTTTGTAGTGAAGTTTAAAATGTATATGTAACGAATAATATGTACTTTAATTTTCATAAACGAGCACGTACGTGCGATTGGAAAGGCACACGTTTTGTTTAGAGCGAAGAGACTGTGACATTTGAACGGTTGATTATCACAGCACAAACATCAGCGTCACACTCGAAACCACGATCAGTTGCAGACCGTGTTTAAAACAACTGCGTGGGTCATGTGACTTCTTAACCGGTTGATCGGGATATAAAATATGACCTAAATATTGTTTCTCATAAGTGTACTGTTAAATATGCGCAAAGGAATTTAAATATTTTATAATAAAACTGTAATTACTATTTCATTGTTACTGTAAAACAATTATTTTTTCTCACATGGTACACATCCATTTTTCCAAATTTATTTTTTAATGTAAATGAAATAAAAATACCAACAATGTAGTAAATTAAAAACAATGTAATAAATTTTTTCATAAAAATTAAGTATAATTAAGTATAATTAATAATTACTAAATAAACGGAAATTTTTAATAACAATATAATTTGATTTCGAACACATTGTGAATATGACTGCGAAATTGTGTTCTAAAAACAGTGAAATTACAAATATCGAGAATTTTCCGTTGGTTCACGATATTAAACAAAATATTTTCACATGTATAACGATTGTTAATAATTGTGTAAATATTTAAAATGATCAAACATAATTTTATTTTTACACACTTTGATAAAATTACAAAAAAAAATTTGTAAGTAACAATACCTTGGGGGTTATTAAAAGAACATTATGAAGTATTGCACAAAATATATCAATTAAATATAGTCATTTGTGTAATGCAGAAGATTATAAAGAATGAAGTACAAGTACTATCACACATTGTTGCGCTTTTAATTACGAAATAATCTACAAACGGATAATTATAAATGGTAAAAGTAACAATTATAAACTTAATCTGGTTTAATTTTATCTAGTTAATTATAATACAATTATTATAAAATTTATCTTGTAAGGTACATAGTAAATGCACTATCTTAAGTACCAAGCTCAATTTGAATATCAGACTTATTACAACGCAACAATATGTGTTGAAACACTGAGTATTTAAACTTGTGCAGTTCACACGCCTACACAAATAGCAGTTTAGTGTAGAAGATATTCAAGGAAGTGTGAACGTAACACTGTGAGGGGAAGACGCAAGAAAAACTTTATTCTTATATTAATTCACACACTTTATTAACAAGCTCGTTATTCAAACGTCAAAATTGTCAAAAGTGTCGAAGTACTTGACGACCTTGGGCGTCCTCTAAGAACGAACATGACACAAGATACAAGTCTACAGATGTTTACTGCATTCTCTTTTATGAAATAGTTATCCTATAGAAAAAGGAAAAATGTATTAACAAATTGCAAACCTGAGACTACACGTAACACGAACTAGAGTCGACCACATTTTGTGACAATGCTAAAAGAAAATGCGAAAAAGCACGAAGTGTCAAAGCACGTGTAACGATGTTTATGTCTAACCGTATATTGTGAATCTGTTACCAGATGACTCTAACAGGCACCATGAATGCGGCAGTAGCGCCGCCTGATGGCAAAATATAGAACACGTTTCAGGACATTGTTTTCAGAATTTAAATCACAGTGTGAAAGGATCTGACTATAGAATTTGGTATATTTCGTTTTTGCCGCTGATAAATTTGGCGAAGTCATCGTCAGATAACTGGAATACATACATTTATTCGCCAACTTTTAGATAACGAGTTCAAGAACATGGGAAATAATCGAAATAACTGTCCGAGGGTATTAAACATCGCGGGAATTATAAATTGGTAGGCACTTGGATAGCGCATAACGACCCTGTTTATTAGGGAAACAGTTAATATCATCAACATTAACGAGAACTGATATCATTTCCATTGTGGTCGACTTTGTTAATAAGTATACTTTGTAATACACCAATACACGTGTAAACTTTTATTGACAAATTACTTTTATCGCCGTAATAGTTTTTGCATCATTCGTTACAAAGTGATAACTGTGCGATAAATGACAGTCGTTAACCTCGTTTACAGATTTCTTTTCATCGCTGAGTATGCCCTACCTGTCTCATGAAACTCGCGCTTTGATCCCGTAGGAAATACTTTCGTCGAGCCATCTCGGATGGAGCGCGCGACTAACAGTCGGGAATCGGTCGAAGTGAAAGGTTCAATTAATTAACCTTTCCTTACGTTCGAAACGCTCAATTGAATAAGCAGATTTTTATTCCGCTCGGAGCGCATCCGATTAAAGCATTTACACATTTACCCAGTATGAAACGACTGTAATTACTCGCGGCACATCGTGATCGCAATTAAAACGGGCCATTGTTTGCCGTGCGTCCTCTGACCCAGATGAGTCACTGACGAGGATGAACGTTCGATCGTCGACGGTAGTCTGTGGTGAGATAAGACGGCGGTTGAGAAGCGGGCAGAAAGTATTATCCGAGCAAACATTCGGGCGGCTGTAACGCGCATTCCACAGTCTAGCGTACACGACGGCAGAATTTGGGAAGCGTCGTACACGGACATACGACTGTATTGCTTGTTCTATCACGTCGACTATATTGAGCAGACAGCTCCATTATGCACACATGTATATAAATACGTGTTATACACGTAGAGTTGACTATTTACTTGACGAGGTTCGCGCAAAATGTGCACTGTAGGTAACATCGGCGCTGATATATGCATGCATTAGTTACGTGAGACGTACGAGCTTACGTGACGTCACTCCATCCTGTCAGATTTCACCAACGGTATTATACTAACATAATCGCGCGACACATATTTTCCACTACGATGCACTTACACGATGGTCTCGGCCAATGAAAGATTATAAGATTCCTGACCTATTAATATTCGTGAGATACTTTTGCCATTCCGATTTTTCGGCGAGGAAAAACTCAAGGTTTTTCACGACGCCCTTCCTCGAATGGTCCTGCGATCTGTCAAAACACGCACATGTAACTAGTAAAATTGACCAGTCGGTGAAAGAATTTTCACGTGGAAAAAGGTAACATTACGTTTCCAAACAGTCGATCGGAGATCGGCGTATTGTACGGGTTGTTATGTAAATAGCGCGCGAGCGGCTATGCAGATTGCTGAGGAACTAGCGCTATCTAATGACATCACCATCAGCAGCACTGCTTGCAATTATGCGCACTGTTGCATGTACCGGCCGATTTTTTGCATTACATTCGTTTCCTCGTTATTCCGTATTGCTTTCATTAGTCCGCTTTTAATGTCTCCGCGGCGCTAAAACTCGTCGGATAAATGTTTCATGAGCAACGTTCCTTCAAGTCCGATCACGCCACTTTACGATTTTCGTTCTGAACTGTTCACAAAGTGTAACGAAAGTTCAAGGTTTTACAACCTCACAGTTCCGTATGCTGCCAGTTGCGCCGTTTGACTGAAAAATTAATGCAGTTTCCGTATTGTTCATTAATCGCATTGCGTTTGGAGCATTAAATTATGTTAAATAGAATTATTTGCAGCATTGGGCGGAGCGTTGTTATTAAAGCATTGAGCTAATGGGAAACAGTATCGCCGGGAAAGACCGCAATGAAACTCGTGCAAATGTGACAAAAATCTTGATTTCTGGAAAAGTTTGCGCACAACTATCAATTTTGTCGTTGAGCGGATTACTTTTTTGGCGTTTTGCTTTGTAATAACGTTAATGGTCGTTACACAATTCACACTCTGCTAGTAATTGCATCAATGAAAGTAAACTTTCGATGATTGGTATCGTTGGTTTACAAAGATGGCGGATATCGAGTAACCGCGAATCTCCGTTCGTTTGCTCACCACGTTTACACAGCTTTTACAGTTGCAGACTGAAGCTTCTGCTCGACCGGCTGTCGATGGAATAAAATGTTAACGATGATAGATGACGACGCTTGTCTTTTTCCACGTTTTCATCGCACACGCGATGACGAAGGATAGACAAATGAATAAGTGAATTTCAGGAGAACGATAAAAACGTCAGGTTGATACCATGATCGATCGTTGAAAAATATTTTAACTGCTGGACGGTTTCGAGGAGGGATATCATTAATGAAAAGTGATCAACGCTAGAGCGATGCATTACAGGGCCGTTAATGAAAAAGACGTGTCCGTTATTTACAATACTCTCATAAATCATCATTGCGAAATTATTTGGCAAATAATGTCATGTATTTTTAGCTACTGTGATTAATTCTCACAATTAACACTATTTCTTAGAGACACAAATTTCATGTATAATTTATTTGCATTGTCTTTTGAACTTCACAGTTGAAATTTGATTAAATTATTCCTTCCATTGGAGGAATTAAAAGAGATCGACAAGGATCCACGAGTTTTTTTCATTATGCTAATGATGTAACTTGTAAAATATATTACAAATTGCAACATTTGTCTACTGCAATGGTTTCTAATGAGTCTTGCATGTATTCAAAATTGTATCTTCAATCTTGGATATCACATCACTTCAATCAATTTCGTGAATTTATTTGGTCTAAAATGTTAACCTTTTTTTGACTACTATAATTAATTGCAATCATCGATATCAGAGAACTTAAATATGTAAGTACTGGTTTGCAAACATTTAGTTTTTCTCCTTGAAAATATTTAAATATATATGTATATAAAGGTGTAAACTGAAAAATGATTTTTTTTATTTTTTGCTTGTGAAACCAATAAAATTGATACAATAAATTTATTATGGGTTAGAAAAGGAGTGCGTTGGCGATTCAGAGAAATACGTGAAATTAAAACACCTTGGCAGTGTCTTAGATGCGAACGATACGATCGGCTTAATACGCCCATCGTTCCTAAGTATTATGATACCCGTCTTAAGCCGGATTAGAAGCCTTGTCAGAAACGGTTTTAGCTTATACGCATATTGATGTCATACATATTTGATGTTGGTTCGCAAATGTTTTACACGTAATCGACGTTGCTCGGTGTTTTCGCGACGCGCGCACTCCGTTCGAAAGCATCAATCGTTGAAAAAACGCGGCGCTTTCATCCGCGTTGTAACGCTCGCAAAATGAAAAGCGCGACTGGGAAGCCGATTTTTAACGAAACTGATTATTTCTCGTGCCGCGTAACGTCAACCCGCGAAATCGTTCGGCAAAGGAAAATTTACGAGTCTAGCGCGAATTTAACTATTTCTAGACGAGAAAGATTCGCGCGGCATAACACATGACGGGGCGTTGAAACATACGGTTTTAATGATGGTGAAAATTGTTAGCGCACAACTTGACGAAGACACTCGTCTCGTTAGCGATAGATGATGCGCTCGTTACCGGGCTAGGCAAAAATGACATTGTACATAGGAATAACGAAACAAAGCTGCGACGAATGGGTTCTTGATGATTCGGATAATGAAAAGATGTGGAGGAGAGTTGCTTTAATTGGAGCAACCTTTTTGCACGGGCCTGTTCGCCTTTTCTTGCGAGTCATGCAAGTCTCGTTTGACAATGTTTCTCGGCAATGCCGCGTTCTTTAAAAAAAAATCTCGGGCTGTTTGAGAAATTCAGCGCTGTTTTAAAAATCCCGCGGCCTGCTCCTGCTTTGATTCTGCGAAAATCTCATTAGCGTAATTCATTATTCGCAATGCAGAGTCGGATTGCTTTTTCGAGTTATTCGATGGCGAGCCGACATGAATATATTATTTTTTCAATTTTGCCGCGCTGTGAGAACACATCGACCGGATGGTTATCAAGAGGACAAGCCGTGCATGTTCCGCTCGCGGAATGCTATCTGAGGAAAACAAAGTCTTCCCTGCAGTCGTATCTCATACTATAGGAACGCAAAGGGCAGGCGAAATAGTGTACCCTGCGGGATGCAAGGAATTAGCGATTGGGATGATACGGAATATTAAAAACAACGTCACGATGAATATTCACCGATAGCCTTTTGCTCTATGCATCTACTTTCGTCTGTAATCGTCTTTTAATGTGAAATACGGCTATTTCGAGTGCGAGTTTGAAGTGATTTCTTTTCCATTCAAGTTGCAATCTCTCTCTCTAATTGACAGCGTGCATACGTTGTCATTCAAATCAAAATTGTCAACAAAAACTATAATTTTTATACTAAATTGTTCACATGTACACAACACTTAGATATTGATTAATTTTTCAATTTGCACTAATTTACGATTTTTACTAAGAATACTTTTTTTTTGTTTTCTTTCGTATAATGTACGTCAAAAGTTTTTCTTTTACTATTCAACCCATGCTTCCACCTCGATTTTCATTCCGGCCCAGTTTCCCCCGCGTCGAGATTCGAGTCCACGACGATGCAGCCACGAGCAAGCAGAGTAGTGAACTGTGGATGCTGTTTTGGATTTCGCTTGGGGAGATAACATTCCTTACGTAAGGTTCCGTGTGTCTTCCAGTTCGATATGGATCTCCGGCGATTCATGGTCAGCGCGAGTGAAACTAAAAGGTCCTCTCTTCAGCCTCGCTATCATCGAACCGCGCACGGATAATGCATCTAAACTTTCATATTGAAATGCGGCAGATGTTACAGACGCAATCTCTCCTCGTTCGCTGGAATATTTCCGATCGCGAATCCCGGAGGAATCGGTTTGGCCGATCGGCGAATTTTCATCCGAGACACGCCAAAGACGCCGAAGCGACACCGGAGCAAAATCGCGTCCTTAATTAAAGGCGCGGCCGATTCCGTAATTGCAACATCATCGCGGCTCACCTTCGAACTCCGGCCGTCTCATGAACGGTAGAACGAGGAGGCGATATGAGCCGGTTGATATCTCGTTTAATTTTATGTACATACCCGCCTCGTTACCTGCGGCAGGGCCTCTTCCCTCCAATCTTTGTCATGAATCTTATCCTTGCACCCTACTCGTTAAATCTCATGGTCGTCGGTCATCAGTATCCAGCTGGACTTCATTAATCGTAGCGAATACAATGCGCTCCGCACACTTGCCCGTGCACCCACACACAGACGCGCGGCCGAGCGTGATGCCTCGTTGCACGCTCTTCGCGAACACGTATTGTGCATTTTGAAGGAAGCGTTGCACCCGAGTACGGGCGTATTGCCCGCGCGAATAAAATACTGCGGTGCCAGATGCTCGACGAAGCGGCTGAATCTTCGCCGATACTTTACACTATATTCTTTAACATCGCTCCTCGGAAGCCCTCTGGCCAGCCTCTTGTTATTATGCGCCGTTTGCCGCCTCTTAGCCGCGATCGCAGAAACAAAAGGATGCGTTCCGCACCACTCGCGATTTTACCGCCAGATTTGCCATACTTTTCTTCCATTCAGATTTTCAAACATCGACCAAGATCGGCCTTTGTTTTTTGTCGGAATTAATGAAGCTCGCGACTTTACTGGGTCGAGAGCGTTGACTGTGACTGATTTTACGCATGTCACGTGACTGTGGCAATTATTTCACGTCCGTCGTGGATCGAATATTCGACAATTTTTCAAACACGTTGAAAATCTTGCAACGAAAGAATTGGGTTACCTTGAAAGGGAAATATATTATTTTCTTCAGCGACAGAAGCAATTTTGCCGACTTTGATATTTACAAAAGTAACGTAAATTCTCCTCACAATTCAATTCGACAAATAAGCTTTTTGCTAACATTAAATTGTTACAAACTGTACAACCCTGTGATAAGTAACTGTATATTGTAAATATCACCGATACGAATGATTAGAATATTCAAGAGACATGTGAAAAATGATAAAAAGTATACCCTTTTATGCCTCTTTGTAGCGATCACTATTGATAAAACCATGTGTTTAATCGTCCACTGGCATGCAGAAAAAACATTAATATTGCAAAACGTACTTCGGAAGTGCTGGCAGCGAAAGCTAAAGCGCTGCAAGTATTCGAAGCACCTGATGCTCTCTCGCACCTTCGCTCCGCTCAGTATTACCACCTGTCGAACACGCCCACAAATACGGATTGCGCTAGAACAATCTTTCTTATCAGGTTGCTCGTTAACCGGAAGATTTGTTGCCACCCTTCATCATCGAGACACGGAGATAAGAGTAATCTCGCTGAACCCCCTTGCATTGCTATGATACGCGAACAACTGCGAAGGTGTTTTTAGGATCGTTGTTGGAAACGGTCTATCATTTCTAATGCCTATATAAAATTTCGACTGCGCGACATGCCGTCTCGCAGATTGTCGATAAAACCATGACCGGCAAAATCTACAATTTTTAATAAGTCGATTTGTTTCGGCTTGTTGACGAACTTCCTTTTTCAAGCAAAAGCGTTAAGTTTCGATTGGCTCCTTCTTTCGGTCGCGTGATTCAATTACACCGCGTCATACTATCGAGTTAAAATAATAGGTCAGGCGTGTGCAAGCGTTGGCAATAATTAGGTTGTATCAGGTTCGTTGCAAGCCGTGAGAGCGTTGCTGCAAACGCATAGGAATCTAATTACACGTTATCGTGTTTCGTGGCGCGACAGCGCAAGAAATTTTGCTAACGACGACTCGAAATAGGTTACCGGGAATATCTTTTGAGCGTATTTTCCGCACTATCAGTTCCTGCTTCTGATATTTGACATGGCAACGTGCGAAGTGGACGAGCGTAATTTGCATAATTAAGGGCCTCTTTGACTCGGTTGACCGGACTGTTGTGTTGCGCGGTTCCTTCTCGCATATCCTTTGTACGCAAAGGATAATGCCGTCACAGTAAAATGCACCGGCGTTTAGGGAGGTAGGAGCGAGCGTTAAAATAGTTAGTTGTCAGGTACACTTGTAATGGCTGATTTAGTCTCTCGCCGTTAGCCTCCCGACTAAAACAAATTATTATGCAGTGCGAGATGGTTATGTAATTAAAATGTAAAAACAGGATTCGCGGTACAATGCTTGGGCTACGCTCATTTGAGATGTTGCCGTACTCGGTCGGGACAGCAACTCTAACATTAGCCTGTCAACGATGACGAAACGGTCTAATTGGTTGCATTCCAGCTTACAATTGACGTGTATTATTTCTGCCTGTCCGTATTCATAATAGCTTGTGTGTAGTCGCTAGTGGAATTTTATTTACTTTCAATGGCAACTCGGCCCCAATTTATTACCAATTTGCAATGGTCGTACTGAAAATTACGTTGCAAATCCCGTCAGTTCTTTCTGCTATGTGGAATGAAAAATTGATGTGAGCAATAAAAATAGCTGCTGTACAAGTCGTGATTATTTCGTGTATTTGTTCTGGCCATTTTCAGAAGTCATAAAGCCGACCGACTGATGAAGCAAAATATTTGAAATTACCGGGAAAACGGAAATGTCGATGGAGAGAAGGGGATAGAGAAGGAGGAGAAGCAAAATGCAGAAGCTGACACGTAAACAATCCGGAATCTTTGAGGGGTACTCTATATTTTGGAACTGCACTTCTACTATGTTTTCTCGATCTCTCTCGTTTCGAGTTCACCCTTCGACTCTTGAAACTTTCCACCACCGGTTTTCCTCCATGCGTGTAGGACGGCGAGCATGCGCGGCGAGTGTATAAATGTGGGAAATGCAGGTGCTTAAATTCAAATGTCTCGGGTGGCGAAAGCGCATTGACGGCGGGGTGGCTCTGCAAGTTACGACACTGGCTTTTTGACGCAGCGAGCACGGCTCGATTGTTTCGAAAACCGTTCTCGTTGGAAAATGCGCGGATACCCTCCGCAGCCGGCGTTTCCCTCAGTGAAACCCCTCTGCCCCTTTGTCTACGTCGCGGTATTCTTCGAATAGAGAGGCGCGTACGCGCGACTGCCGCAGACCCCGAGCACAACTGCCTTTCCTCGCGACGACCGACGATATTACTTCCAAAAGGCGTTGCATCCGCGGAACATTATTTCCGCTACAATGTTTCAACACCCAGCCGGAAATGTATTCAACGCGAGCGATCCGTATCAGACTAATATTCCGATGAGCACGCAAGACGAACAAGTTTGTTAGGAACAGTGGAAACTCAATATCTTTTTACACGGTCGAAACGCGGTAAACTCCGCAAAAAAATATACTAATTCGACGTTTGCCTCAACCAAAGATTGTTTATTGGGAGATAGAGTAGCTGGAGCCGAGTGCACTTAAGTGACTGTTGCATGAAATAAATATGACTTTAATTAAGAAAACTATTTCAGTGGCAAGGTATCAGTATTCCCCGGTGAGAAAATAAATTCATTCAACTCAGCTGCAATGTAACATTTTGCTCGGATGTGGACACGCGTTTTTTCACGATTAGACCGTTAAATTTAATTAAACGTACGGGATTATACGCGTTCCGTATAAAGTAGATATCGACTGCGGAATCAACGTTACAGGCTGTGCTGAGAAATTCTCAAAGCCAGTAAATTAATTCGTTTAGACGCGGCCGAGGACGTCGCAACGTTCCTCTTCCGTTTGTGCTGCTGTCGCAGCGGTGACACGGAGATTGCGTTGGGAAAGTTGGTAACTATATGCTTCGCTTGTTTGAATTGGGCAGGAAGTAATGCCCCATTCCTACAATTCGCACCACTGTTGTTAATTTGGCGCTGATTCTCTTTGGTATTTGGATTTACACATGTATACACGTGTACACACGCGTACTCGCGCACAGGCATTATAATATGAGTGGAGAATGATTTGTTGAAATATTTGCTATTATTACATATTGACATGAAGTATTTGTGTATGACTGGATGAGAATGCACTATCATGTACATTCAACGTTACATTGACATTTCATTTCCAAAACGATCACAGACTGCCGAATGGTGTGGGTTTTCTTCGGAAGCATTTGCAACCGTTATTGTCTCCGTCCAAAGATGAAATCCTTAACGTTGCCGTTGAATGAAGCCACTGTCATTCCCCACACTGTCTAATAACTTGCCGAATAGTCACGGCGCGACGAGTTTTGGGTACTCGACTGTGTGTATACGATTCCAATAATCGCAAGACGGCTGCCAACTGTTTCGACCACTGATTTTCACAACCCTTCTGCTCGCCAACTTTCATTTGACGTTTCGAATGTACCAACATCTCCGCTCCACCCTACGCCTTTCGAAACTCCAGAGATTCTCATCTCGTAATTTCAGGCCGAATGCTATATGAAACTCAAATAGAATCTCCCATCGCGCTTCAATGATTTCTTTTCGGTCGGTGACGATCTGTGTGCCGACGTGTAATGCATTTGAGGGTACGTTTCTAATTTTGCGATTCACAATTCAAGGTGATCTAGATTTTAATACTATTTTAGATTGTAGCTAAAATGGCCGATGAACGTTTTGCTATACATATGCCTCATGTTCTTCAAACAATGGCATTAACACGTGCGACTGTTCGCTTTTGCGTCATTCATTACACGAAAGGGAAAGCAAACCCTTACTGTCCCGATGATACGTGCTTGAAGTTGAGACTGCACATGTGTACATAACATCAGGTTGCTCTAAAGCATTGTACTCAATGAAAGAATTATTGGTCAGTTTACGTCGACCATCTACTGGTTAATTGATGCGCGTACACTTTAAGCACACA
>JABFPT010000649.1:5286-19949 GCA_022817245.1 Nixonia krombeini | reverse complement strand
TATTGAAATAAAAAAAGAACTGATAAGTTGCTTCTGCAAAAATTTTAGTAGCCTTTCAAGTATTAAAAGAGAGTAATGTTTATACATGGAATTTTAAATTATCAATTACACAGATCTGTTATACAATCCGTTACATAATCCGTTCTTGCAAATTTCGAGGTATTTGATTAAAAATGAATAAAACTTAACGTGGAACCCCTAGTAATATTTTTCGAGATTAAATTTAAAACAATGTTTGAATCTATTATTCCATACAGAAAATAAAACAAAAGCAATTTTGTTGCAATAATAATTCAGTAAACCCGATGGTTATATAACAATTTGCATTGTATACGTTATCGAATATGTAACCGTGATTCAATGTTTCCTCAACAGAAAGCTCTGAAGATAATGTTTTCTTCTATGAGATTTCCACTGCCGTGTGGAACGCTTTCAGCACTCTTGTTTTTTCGTTTCTCATAGGAGACTATCTATTGAGTTAACAGTAAATCAATCAGGTATAGTTGCCAAACTTATTTAAAGTTTCCCGGTAGTGCGGTGTCTTACGAACTTTGCAGTTCTAAAGTGCCTCAAGTCTCTGAATGGTCAAAGCTTCGTATCTTATTTTGACGTTGGTTCTGTGCGGTAGAGAAATGGTGAACGAGAAAGGAAGATAAATAACCAATAAGCAGGAAACAGTCGAATATAAGCAAACATTCGTACTGTGGCTAAATATGCTACAGTGGCTTAAAATTACGAAATATTCGTAAATGTAACCAAGATTCATTATTATCTCCTTAAGTAAGTTCTGCCTTTGTCAGTTCATTAAATTCGTGTTTTATGTTGATTACGTAAATATTATATGCATTAATTTTTTAATATTACTCACCACAATGCTAATTCATAATGCATTATTGCCCGTTCTGGTTGTAACGTATCCCTAAGAAAATTAGCGAAGTTGTAATGCATCTTTGCGTTGTGTGGTAACGATCGCAAACCGGCCCTGGAAAATAAAATAGACGTACGTATAAAATTAATTATTCGTCTTCCTTGAGACAGTCAAAGATTAATATTTAGAATTCAAAAATAATTCACTTTGAAATGTCCATTATACGACAAATAATTTTAGTTCACAAACTTCTAACCGTACAATGTGTAACGCATAACTTGTCTATTTAAAGAATTTAATGTGACAGATTATTATATAACGAATTCAAATCTAATGATTAGTAGACTTTCATAAATCTTAGCCAAATTTAATCTACATTTTGTGGTCAGATATTTGTGCTAGGTGTGTTTCATTTTTGATGGTCCAGTCGTTATCTCTGAGACCACCGCTCAACCACGTACATATGACATTGGCCCATTGCCAACGGTCTTGTTAGAGTCATCCCCATGTCAACCGTTAACAAAGACGTGGTAACTTGGTGCTTTTTGAATGTACAATATTCTGCACACATACAACATCAATTTAATTTTCCGTGGAACAAGTGAACTGAATATTAGAGTCAATTTTATTTCGTGTCTCTTTCAAATATGTACATTATCAGTAGCATTTAATTATTATCTATATATTCCAATGCGTATTTATATAAATAATAAAGTCATTATAACTATTCATTATTTAATTAGTTACCGCGTTGTCGCATGTGTTTAAGTACGAATAAAACTTCTCCAGTATTTTGCACGTACTTGAGCAAATTTTCTCTTGACATCCAATCTTGATTGCGCAGAACTGTTCGACAACTTCCCAGTATTATACATAGTATCATACCGGCTGTAATCAAACTCCTTCGTCGTGGGGCAGCTGTCCATATCAGCTGAGCTCCATAGGTTACTAGAAGGATCCAGCCAACGCTGCAATTGCGAATCGATTATTTCATACAATGACACGTAAGGCTATTGGTAATATACTTGCCAATTCATTTAACTTGAAGAAATGAAAGTCAGCATTTCATAAATCAACCTTAACATGGTATATTGAAAATGTCACTATCCACAAGTTAACACAATTAATTTGAAATACCTATGAATACATCCTGATTACAATGATTGAAATATCTCTAAATACCAAACGAATGGTCGAAAAGAGTGTTTTCTAAAAAATTTTGAGTTTAGTCAATTAAATGAAAGGTAGACAAACTTTAGTCAATTAAATGAAAGGTTAACAAACTTAAACTTAGGCTAACAAAATTAAATGAAAGGTTAACAAACGTACCTTGGAATGTAAAGAACTCGTTCAGCCACAACGAACCCTACGGTAAGAAAGAGATTCGACGCAGGAAGAAACGGCAGTATTAGGAACAACCAACCAAGAAATATAGGTGGATGCCGTTGTTGCTGAAAACAAGACAGAATAGACGAACTGTTACATTTCATGTGTATAATGCGAAATTGTTGTTCACATCAATATTACACTAATTGCTAAAATAGTCACGTTATAGAAACCGTTAATTATTACTATGTTAAAATGTAATTAAAATTATTAAAAAACCAATGAAAACTGTTCGTTTTTGCTAACAGCAAATTTCATAACTAATAAATCACATGTTCAGATATGTTAGCATTGCCACATACATCGATATGTTCAATATCGACCCTTTAAATAGGATGACAGTAAGACCTATAGGAATACTCAATGGGGCTACTATAATTAGAATTCCACTGTGCCCAAGTGCGCTCTGCAAGTTCAAATTACAACCATTTATCTTATCCATTTGGCGAATATTCACGTGAATACTTATGTGTCACCGTGAATGTACACCTATGAATATTCCAAATATCTGTATTATTTCGCGACTAATTAACTCCATAATTCTGTTCACCAAATAGAAAGAATTACGTTTTGCCGCAAAAATGTGTAATTTCTCGCAATTATGTGACATTAAATCATGCGACTTCCGGCTGCAAATTTTTCGAATTCCGTTCGATTATTTATAGTTGATAAAATTAGCTCCATATAAAATTAATAGAGTCAATAGTATTAAAAATTACCAATCCACTGAGTAATTTTAATCTTCTGTACTCCAGAAAAAATCATATGTGACATTTGTTACTAATTTCCCTGTAACGACATTTATTTATAACTCCTCTACAATGTACATGTATCACAAACAGAATACGAAAGTAATATTTAAGGTATAATATTGATTTATGACCTGTAAACAGCAGGTCGTTACGGAGGACACAAAATTATGTGAATGGGTTAATTAATCTGGTGAGTCGTCAAGTAGGTATTTAATTAGTACAATTTGGCTAGTCGTAGTGAAGTGCTATTTGTTATTTACCTCAAAATCCGTGAAGGCTTTGTATGTGAGGATTAGACATCCACCGAAAAAAACACATGTTGCCAAATTTCGGGTGTCCGCCAACGACGCAACCAGAGGAACTGAGCCCATTTGCCAATCATGTGACAAAGTAGCCGGGCATAACAATAGCCAACAATTTAATGCGGCTAAGTAACAAAATGTTAGTAATCTGAAACAAAAAATGCAATTTACATAACATTAGCGTAATTGAAAAACGATAATATAGTTACATTAATAGTAGTAAAATACGTTGTCCACTTATACCGTAATAGGGGTAATACGTTGTTGTTGGTAAAATGGAAGAATAAACAAAGTCAGTAATGTAACGTTTTCACATACCTAAGACGAAATTCTTATTCTTGCAGTGGTAGTGATTTTTACGTAGATAATTACTGACACTCAGATTCAATAGCCGGAGCTGTTGAAGTGAGACTACCGCCCTCGTCTTCTACTATATTGTTCGGCTCGGTTTTAGTCTGAGGATGAGAAGGAGAAGCTGTCTGCTGCTGACGCCAGGCTTTCAAATTCTCACTATCAGCATCTTTTCGATATAATCACCATTATAACGCGTATCGTCTCACGATACTAGCAACACAGCCACCCCTTCTCTCTCTCTCTCTCTCTCTCCCCCACCGCCCTGTTTTTGTTCTTCGCCAGACACAATGTAGGAGATCGGCTTAGTTGGCGAGACTATTGTTTAGCCGCGGCTGACATCCACAAATACGACCTGTTACAACGAGCTGCATAGATGGTTCTAATTACCGCCACCTGCCGCGAATACACTGTTTATCTTCATTATGTTTGAAAGTACTCGAGTATTTATATGTGTAACCGACATTTCTCCATTTCAAAAAAAAGAGCATCTGACGGAATTCTTTAACCGTACATATTTTGAATAACAATAGAAAATTAAATACAATGAATAACAATATTTTGAATAACCTAACCTAATCATATTTAGTATACATAACGCAAACAACAGATGCGCATTGTTAATTATTGATATATGTACGTGGAAAGCAATTTTTCACGGTGTTTTCCATCGTGACCTAACCTAAAAATCCTATCCAATGAAATACCGAGTATACCGTTACAGTACAATGAAACATTAATGTGGCCAATCTGCAATAGTGAAGAACAGTGAAACTACCTGACAAAATGCACTGGAGGGGAGGCAGTGTTGCAAATGTACAGACGAGTGCAAGAAAAATGCATAACAGGACCATTACACAGAGCTTATGGCGGTAGCAGTCAAGGATATGGGATGCCGGGATGTACGAGGCCACAGGCAGCTTGACTGCAATGCGGCATACTCGACTTCCCTCCTTGTGAAGATGACCTCGGCTCACTGCATAGATAGCATCCCTTTGCTTATCGTTTCATTCCACCATATGTGTCCACTCACATCTCCCCTGTGTATACTTCATACCGTAACGATGAATTGCAAGTATACTTCATATAGCATACTGGAAGCTACGCACGGTAACACGTGCACGTGTACGCGTAAACGTAAAGATGCAAAGCCAATATAAAAAAAAAAAAAATAAATAAAACGTCGAAGGTCACCCTTATCCATAATTCATACTATGCCAGACATTGAGTTTTATTAAAGGGTAAAATTGTTTTTCAACAAAATTGTCAATATCCGAGGGTATAAATATCGTTTAGCTTTTAAAGGAATAAACTCGCTGCGATGTTTAATATTTTTGGAGCAGGCAATATTTCAGTCGTTTCTGACTTTGAGATTGATACGAAAGAAGAAATAAAAACGCGGGATTGGTGGTTTTTAATGTATCATAGAAATATTAACACTCGCGTTACATCGCATGTGACATGTAAAACACGTTCAAACCGCCCACGAAATATGCGGGGTTAAACAGGAAGGAGAGAAATAGAAGCCTGATGGTTACGGCGAACACGCATGAAAGCGAATTACACGCCGCGCAATTTTAGAAAGTTACGTAGGTGCAGGTAACGACGTTACCACGCAACAGGTTCGTGAGTAGCAAGCGTAAGTGACCTTTCATTTTTGACGACGTTTCGAGCGATCTTATGATATTGCAAAATAGCCATGGGAAATACACCCTATTTCTAACATCGACCTAAATACGCAATTTTGTAACTTTTTTTTCTACATTGTTAAAAAATATCTCGACATTTTTTTTCATTTTTATTTCTTAATATATACGTTATTCACTGATACTATTGTTTTGTATATAACGGTTATTTGTCAATATACACGCAACAACTTAACGATGATCGACGTAGAAAAAATGTAAATTTGTGTAATTAATGAATACATGCCCGCATTACTTACCGATAAATACCTTTACGGAACAAAGTAACATTGCGTTACGTTTTGGTATATTTTATGTCGCGTGGAATCACGTGACTGGAGCTCGTAAGGGGCTGTCGTTGTAGGTATAATTTTCCCTGCGAAAGTTTAAAATCACGGCGCCGCGCCGCGGTTAGTGCTGTCGCCTCAGCTGAGTTTCCAATCAAGCGATACGGCGGTACACGTGACCAAGTAAATAGCGACAGCCGTAACATAACATCTATATCGTAAATATCTGTAGTGTGACGCGCAGCGCCTCATATTGTTGATAATTCTTCGAATTCATTTTTTCCGAAAAACTTAACCTCGTGCTTTTATCGCGTGTTTGACGTAAAGAATAATTTGACTGTTAAAGTCTATTAATAATTGTTGATAATATACCAACAGTTGTCACCAAATAAGAATTGAACTGAAACGTTTAAATGTATCACTTTCGTTGGAAGCTTTGTTAGCCTTATTACAATTAATCCAAAAATAAATAATAAACATATCTAATTGGTCAACAAGACAAATACTCTTTTCAAATTTGAAACGACACATTTTTCAGTATACAAACAAATTTGTAATTTAGTCACTAATTTATTATTGTTTTTACTTATTATGTAAATTATTTGTTTTAATTACTCATGTGTCAATAATTATACTATATGTGTCGTCTAACTTTGTTAGAGACGTAATTTAAGTTTCGCACCTCACGTGACTTGAACAGGACTTTATGAAATTCGATTTAATAATGAACTCGGACGTATAAAGAGAAGATTGTTGTGGCAGATGTCGTACGAATTATGGGATTCGCGTCACGTGGTTATTCTGTGGTACACCAACGTCCCCATAGAATCATGTTTCTGAAGGATATTTGAACCCGAATGTCTCGTATGTTTCAGGTGACCGCATCTTTACATGAATTTTACAAACTACACCAATTGCATGCATTGAATATTGCTCATCCTAACATTTGATGCGACGAAGTTTAAGCAGGTCATACGCATACTTCAATGTACTTAAATAATTACGTACAGTCCACTTTACTAACTTCATTATCGTTAAAGCGAAGCATTTGTGTACCTCAGTATTTTCCATATCATTTTATCGTAATGTTACCAAATAACAAAAAGGAAATGTATTTATTTACTTTTTGTTTATACATTTTTTTATCGGATCGTACATAAAATGGTAATTAGCAATGTTTCCCAAGCGTCATAATTTCTGGCGTAATAAAATCTCAACAATTAATCGTTCATCATAATCATCGGCCTTTCAATGTAATGAAAAGTAAATAGCGTCTACGTGACGAGAAGCGCAGTGTCGAGTTAGAAAATACCATTAGTGGTGATTAAATAGCACTCGTAAAAGGTTTTCAGAAGAAATGAGAAAAGCCTTAACGCTGCCAGCGCAAAAACAATGAACATAGTGTACTTCGGCTATAGTTGGTCCTTTCCGGTGCATAATAATTTTTCTTCCCTTTCGCTTAGTCCGCTCTTATACCATGAACATGATTAATGGCGCGGCCTAGAGAACCGACCAAGGCAGAGAAAAACGCCGAGGGAAATGTCAAGATAATAATTTGGAATGTACATCAAAACCATTGTACATTGGATGATATGCGAAATATAGAATTTCATGGAATCTCTGTGCTGCAAATAACCGAACCTGTTTTTGTTTCGCGCTCGTGTGCGTGTGTGTACGTTATATACCTACATACCTCATATACCATATATACATCGTGTATTGCTCCATAGGTGAAAGATAAGACGGCTTTTACCACATTCTCGATCTTTTGTCTCACTTGAAATGTGTGAAAAACGTATTCGGGTAAAAGCTGGATTTTTGTAAGTGCTTAATACGGCGAATGCGGGATGAAACTATATTTTCCACGAGTAATGAAATCCCATCCCAGTCACGCGATCCATAGGAACATTCCGATGGAAATTAATAACGCGGATGTTTCCGATTGAGCGAGCCTTCAAATCGCACGCAACGGCAAACGCTCGTCCGTGAAATTCGAGAGGTGATCTCGATGTTTCGATATGTACAAGAACAACTTTAGGATCTGTATCTGCTCGTACCGTATGAAATTCCCCGGAGTAAGATCGACGTCTCAGCTGCCAAAGGTAATCGAATGAACACGGAACAAGAATGAGGGGAAATCGTTATTTTTCCACGAAATGTATAAGGCCGAAGGTGGATACGGCGAAATTGAATAAAAATCAATTTTGAAAGTAAACGTTTACACAGCGGAGTAAAATTTTATATTATTTACGTGATTCGTATGGATTGTTAAGCCGTGTTGACAGTAGATATTTTCGAAAAGGATCAGAATTGCAAAATACGATCGCGCGTACGTACCCTATATTATTATAAATAAATGGAACATTAGATGTTTGTAAAAATATTTACACTACCCCTTCAGGCCAATACTTGCTTCATTATCCCTTTATACGTCAATGAGTAATTACAAACATGGTTAGGTTTTACGTGAGAGTAGTAGTCAATAAATTTATAAAATTTATTTGAAAAATTGAAGTATAAAAATATCTCGATATTTATCACTTCGATATCTGTTGTTCAAAATGTCCATAACGAATTTGAAATATGTTTCTTTGATTTGCGTATTCGCTTTTGCAGATATTACAAAGAAAGAGGGGGAGAGAGAGGGAAGGCAGAGTGAAAAAAAAGTTAATAAAATAATACAATCGGAATTGTTTACTTCGTTGCGCAGTTTAGCTTGTTTTTAATAACAAACTGAAATGCAGTTTCGCGATATACCATTGTTGTGTCATAGAAGAGCGCTGTTCTCTTTTTTTACGCAATTTTCACCGCCCACTAGAACTTCATTATTTACGGACGAGGTAACATACTGCCTTCGCTTTATCAACTTTAACCTACGAAGGAGTTGTCTGACGAAGAAGAAACGTACGATGAAATTACTACCAGGCGACAAATTTTTATTCTTCATTATACCAAGAAAATTCCGGAAACTCGCCTCGCTAATGTAACAAAGACAAGATTCGTTACGCTTCCCTTTGATGAAGTACGCTCGGCGGAGTTTTCAATTGTTTTTTTCTTTACAAGTGCATTTGACCGAGGCAATATATTGCGATGCTTTTGTCATTTTTGATTAAAGGGAATAGAATTTATCGTCGTATAATAAAAAAACTGTTGATTTTCGATGGCCAAAAACAGAGCATTTGCAGCTCGTTCTTTGTTGAAACAGCACATTTCTTCTTCAGCCCGTAATTGTGAGTAGTGCTTCGTGTCTTTTTATGTATGCGTGTATTTTTTTAATTTTACTGTATAAAACCGCCGTCCACAGTGAAAACACCAATATTATGCTTATGCGGAGTGCAGCATTTAACTCGACACGACCAAATATTTGTAGACCGAGTCAAGAAGTATTTCAAACATGTACTCTCAAAAATATGAAAAGAATGCATGGGAAAAGCCAGTTGAAATATTGATGAAGGTTTTTAAATTTAAACGCGTACTCGGGTAAATAGTCACTATTTCGAACATTTATGATAATAATTGTATAAATTAAATGTTAATTTAATATCCCTTTGCTTAGTTACAAACAATAGACAGGGAGAGTTGCCAACAAAAAATAATAATGATGTTGACCTTCACGTGATATTCAATTTCGTTCGAAGATTGTGTTGCCAGTTTGGTGGGATTATAAGGGAATTCTGTATTTTGAACTTTTACCAAGAAACTAGTCATACGTCTACGTTCAACACCTCACCAAGTTGAGCGATGCAGTTCAAGAAAAGCGATCAGAATTGGAGAATCGTAAGAGTGATGTTTTTCAACATGATAACGCAAAGCCCCACATATCTTTGGTCGCTCGCCAAAAATTATTGGAGCTAGGTTGAGATGTGTTGTCACATCCACCATGTAACCCTGACCTTGCGCCTTAAGACAACCATTTATTTTGTTTCATGCAGAACTCCTTAAATGGCAAAATTGTTAATGCCTTCGATGATATGAAATCTTATTTAATTCAGTTTTTGTTGGTGAAAATCATGCCTGACACTGTCAGAAAGATGGCAAAAGGACATTGATAAAAGTGGACTATACCCAATTTAATGAAGTTCTATTTACAAGTAAAAATTTTGATCTATTCTTCTTATTTAAAATTCGCAATTATTTAATAGTCAAATCAATATGATTTTGTCTGGCGTCGGTTGATCTCGTGTAAATCTTGCCCCTTATCGCCAGCTTTTTACATGTTAATTCAAATATTTTTTGCTTCAACCACAGATTTTTATTTTATAATATGACTAATCACACTATACAGTTATTAGCTCTTCTATGCATATATAATCAGCATATTTTCCGTTTCGATACCAGTTTGGAATTACACTAGTTGGGCAATTTCGGTCTTCTTGACTTTACATGTCTACATTTTCATTGAAGTATTTATTTTTCTGTTTACATAGTACTCTCATGCGTAGCTTTCACAAATCGTATTACATATTTAGCATGAAAGTACAGCATTTTCAACTGGGAAATACACTACTTTCCCAATGTTTGCTTTTTCATTATTATTTAAACACAAAATCATTATTTATACTTCAGAGATCCATATAAATACATTTTACCACTATGTAATATTAGTATTATTCGCAGGAACAAAATTGAAATATCAGATCGGTAGCAAATGAAAATGATAAATATTTAAATATTTACATGCAAGTAATGAATTTAAATTCCCTACAGATAACAATGGGATGAAATTAAACACTGTGATATTACAATCATATTCTATTTTATTTTGCCGATTCAAAAAATTAATGGCTTAAGTTTCTAAAATGTAATTCTTCGCTATTCACTGTTACAGAAATGCTATGTATTTTTATATAAACTATGGGATTTGATTCTTAAACAATTACATGATTGCAATTACATTTCAAACTGAATATTGAATTTCACCGGGGAACGGTGAAAGATATTGATGAAAGAATAATGTGACACACAAATGTGCAAACAGATTTATGAAATTACACGTGCAATCGCGGTGAAAAAGTCATGGGCAGCAAGAATGGTATGATTTAGCAGAGTGTAATTAAATCAAGCATTCCAGTGAGCGGAAATCGTCGTTAATCAATTCCACATCCTGTCGGTGTTATCGCTCGCGTTCTTGTCCCCGTACCAAAATAGGAAACAATTTTTCCACACTGAGTAACTTGTTTGACATAAAAATTTGATTATCAAAGAACTTATTACATTCAATCAACTATGTTTGTAAACATGTAACAAAAATAATATTTAAATTTATTCAGTGTATTTATATTTTCAGAAAGATGAACCGACACGCTTCATAAAAAATTAACTTTCACCTTAAAAGGTTATACGTAAATACATTCATGAAAATAAAACAGAGCTGAAGAGAATTGTTGTTATTTTTAGGTAAAGTGTCTAAATTTATACAAATTGTAATGAAATATTCGAAACGTACATTTTCATATCGAAGTGTGTTTTTTAGCGAAACCGTAACAGTGAGAATGGAAAACGCATTTGGACAAGGAAGTCATGGCTTCTCTTTTGTATAATTTCCTCGACATCGAAAATGATCAACAGACTCAGGTTTTGTCTTGAAAGGCTCTTGTTGTTTTGTGCGAACTGAATAGAACCGTTCAAAGAATTTCAAGCAGGTTTTATGTGCAAAAAAGATTTCATGAGGGAAACGAAGGGCAAAGAATAGAGAAAGCGTCCGGTGAGAGGCATGTCAAGATTCAACATTACCGTAAGCTACATCGAAGTGTCACAACAAAGACACCCGGCAGAAGGAGATACTCTGAAAGCGCCTCACGTCTAGATTGCATTAGATGCCCTTACAACTGAATATCCTAATCCGTTAAAATTAGTTAGCTTTCGCCTCTCGCAATTAAATTGTCCAGTTACCCGAATCAAATACTTGAAGAAACACCAGACGATTCATTCCTGTTCCCTGATCATTTTTATTTGGAACAGTTTGCGTGACTGAAGTTAATAATACACGAAATACACGTTTTCTACTCAATAATATACGACAGATATACAAGATGCATTATTTAACGTGCAATAAACATAATGTAAAATTTATTGCAACGGAAGGAAATTTCGTTACATAATGTAATTCTATACACATGATTTTAATAAGCAAATAACAATTAGTAAAGTGTTGAGTATTTATTGAGTAGTTGTTGACTATTGAAAAACGTATTAAATTAAAATTAGTTAAAATGATTTATAGTAAATAAGATAAGGGTCTTGAGTATTGTCTTTGTTGATATCAGTTTATTTGTTATAAAAACGTCTCGACATAACGATTGAGATTTCAGGAATTACGTTTCATAATGCAATCTGTTACTTATGGCAAACGCTAAGAATGGTCGAAGTTCTGACATGTGGTTGACCCTTACATTTACCGAGCTACATTTCCTACTTATATGATATGTCGAGTTTCCGACATATGGTATATTTTTCTATATGTAAGATATCCGTCGTTACTGTACTATTTGTGGAGCGCTTTCATGTCTCATATCTTTATATTCCGCTCTCTTCCCTTATTTACAATTATAGTATTTTGAAGTACGCAATATGCCGGAGTTACAAAATACGATGTCGAGTAGTAAGATATCTGTTTGATCTCATCAGGCATACTGTAATTTCATGTCGTAAATAAATTGAAATGTCAGTGCGTATGATATCCTTAGATTGTCATTTAGGCGTTTCAACCCAACTACAGTACAAGGACCGCAAATCAGATTCTGTCGCTTGGGGTTGATTATCATACATCACTGCGATGAGAAATGCGGGTAAATTATGTATATCTTTCGGCAAGTTATGACGAAATATATTACGTGGTTTCCGACTGTAAAATTATATTCAATTTTTTAAGATAGACATCTTTTCACGCCATTACACACTTAAGCTGTTTAACATCATTACGGGGTATTTCGCTGGAAAATATTCACCTTTTTTTCAGGAAGTAATTTCATGTTAAGAAAGATATGAACTTCGTAACTCATTTTTAGTAATAACAAAATAGTTTACCAATTTTCCGCTACATTCATTTTATCAGTTTGAGTGTCTAACTTTACTGTTTACCGTTTGAAAACATTTCTTAATGGAAACTTTAACATTCTTAACGTTAACATCGTACATGAATATTGAAAGCTTATTCGAAAGGAAATCAATATGTCGTCCAAGATAAGATAAAGTTACCATCTACGGCTGTAGATGTACTTACAAAGTATGTTCTTATATATGTACTTACAAAGTCGTTTTGAAAAACACAAGATGTGTTGTTATAAAGAACTTTCTTATGCATTTAACAAGTACATTTGCTGACTGAACAGTACCTTGGCAGATGTTCAAAATAGATATTTACACAGTTCTTCATACTTCATATGTAATTAAAAGATACTATTGTTTGTTGATTACGCAATATTTGTTCAAAACTTGTAAATTATGCGCATTTTATTTCTGCCTGTATTTTCGTTATTTAATAACAGGTTTTTTGCATATAATCTAATAAAATATTATTTTCATTTTCCAATATCTTAGTTATTCACATTTGAATTCAAGAGAAGTAAAAAATGCAATATTATGTGCGTATACACAATGCACAGTAAATAACGCTACTTTAAGTTACATTTACGATGCAAAATGTAAATATGTAAGATTAAAGGCGTAATGACATTTAATGCTACTTCAAATTGCAATCATTTCAGATTTCCCTTGTGTATAATAAAATAAAGATTCTTAAAGGAAGTATTCATTTTTAGCAAGCATTTCCGAAATACCATATCAGCTTTTTACATTTCGATCTTATATTCCATGTCAGTGACCGGGAAACCCTCATAAATCTAATTTTGATGCGACTCTGAACGAGTATTGAATTTTGGCTGACCATCCTGATACCAGCATTTCAAATTACTAAATTGAACCACAGAATCAGGAATCAGTGACCCGCAATTTTCGTCACACTTCACACTTATGAGAACAGGACATACTAGAAGTGGCTAATTAAGTATAAACATTAAGATAAGTAAATGACCAGCTCTCTAATTTTCGAAAATAATTCCTAAATTGTAAAGCATACATTGTTCATGCTTCATATTTCAAATTTATTGCCACAACATTTATCATGTTGAACATGTTTCGATTTTCTCATATCTTTCATAGTATAATTAAGCTGAATGAATGCAAACTCGTTTCAATTGCAAGAATCTTTAGACAGTAAATGGGATACGAATTTTACATTAACATATTAAATTAATCCTTGTCTTTCTGTCTGCAACGAGTCAAATGGTTTTGGTGTATCTTTGAAAAATTAATTATCTCATAACAATGCATTACTGTTACAGAGATGGCAAGATGTAATTTAACTATTTTGAAAGATTTAACTCATACTTTTAATAAAAGTTAATCACAGTACTAAACATTCCGTTTCGTGTTACACAATTTTGTGGTATCAAACTGAGAATCTATTTTGTGCTGTAAACAGAAACGACTTAAATCTACCAACTGAGTTTTTTTAGTCGAACGGTTTGCTGACACAAAAGCAAGTAACATATAACACATTATGGAAAATATTTCGCAAATAAAAAATGTTGCTGAATCAACTTTAGAAAAGTTGCTCAGTCACTGAATATTCTTTAGCGGATCGAATACCGTTGATACAGCAAATTTACTTTTTACGTGCTAAGAATCGAACGTAGCTTATTGTCCGGAATGGAAAATTTCCCAGCAACGAAAGAATTGGAAAATAAAATCCGGAATAGAAAATTTTAAAGTGAAATATTATTAATGTCAAGTAGCGACGAAACATGAAAGTGTAGCATTATTGAGCGTACAGTATCATTAGCCAACACTATTTCACGAGATTTGGGGAACAGAATGTCGCGAATATAAAAAGGATTATCTTGATCCTGAGTCTTCTTTCCGACGGGATATATGCGTACTTTAAGGTGCCTTAAACGCAAGTTTATTACCCAGAAATCTTACCAAAGAACTTACGTAGTTGAACAAGACGCGCAGGTGCTCGTCCAAAACAC
>JABFPT010000648.1:27160-37825 GCA_022817245.1 Nixonia krombeini | reverse complement strand
CACTTTACGCTTTGTCAATGTGTCACGTAAAACTACATTATGTCCTTAATAAACACGTAATAGAAACATTTTTACAACTCATTTCGTCGTGTTTACCACAAAAATGTTTATTTTATACTGGTCGGCCAACGAAGGGGAAGACGCAAAAAACAATCGCACTGGATTGTTGCCACATCTGCAAGATTATTCAACTTATTTATATATCAACTTATTTCCGACAGCAACACGTTCACAAATCTGATTAATTTTCGAAATTATCGATACGTCCAGTGTTTTACGAGCGGCGTCAATTATTCGTAAGCGCTACAGCTATGGACAACGCTGTCATATGCGTCACTAATTTGTCAGAAAGCGATAACGGCGAGACGAAACGGTTGTTACCGGGAGGAAAACGGATGCGAAATTCATGATAATGCCTCGACGGCATCTCAAACACTGAAGTTGCTTTTGTCAGAATAGAACAAGGTACATGGATCCCATTGCGTTTGCGCCCGGTAGATAATCACGAGCAGCCCCTTCCTCCGAGGTTCATTCACCCTCTCCTTTCATAATCGACTTAACCAGCGGGACTTATCTAGTAATTTATTTGTGGACAATTATTCCAATTTTTGCTCACCCGGCTTTATCGTTTGGGACACGTCCGTTGCTCATTTGCATAGCAAATAATGCAGATCGGGTTACGCGTACCAATTCCACCCTTCCGAATCTCGATACTCGAAACGTCAACAGAACTGCTGCTTCATTACAATCAATCCCCCATTGTTTTCCGCTCGTAATAGTTTACGTATATCAAATGTTGTCTTGCTGGGAAATCTTATCGATTTTTGTTACATATAACATTCGCCAAATGGACTTGATAAGATTGCACGATTGACGAAATTTCGTGCGAAAACGAGATTTTGCAAACACTCGGATATTCGGATATTCATTCGTTCAATTTACTTCTTTCATACAGACCAACAAAAGGATTTACTTCGTGTAGTGAAAAAAACGTTATGAAAATTAATTATTCAAGTTGTCGTTGGTACAGAAAATAAAAGGGGAAATAAGACAGTGCAAGATGTATTGTTATTATCATTATTCATGGAATTTTATTTACACTGTTATTTACAATTCGTAACAATGAGTATACCATTAAAGGTATATAGAAAAGTTTCGTATAACGTACCTATTATGGCCGTGAATGATGGTGAAAAATACTGATAGGAGGACAAAATGTTATCCAACCAAGATAATTGTAAATTTTGTTCGCTTTTATGCAAAAATGCATGCACTCGTGCACTCCTCGTGGAAGTTGAAATACGGTCATATTAAGACCCTGGTAAAGGTACCTGATTAAGTCGTCCATTAGTAATTGAATCTGGATTCGGGATTATAAATAAGGTCCTGATTCTTACCCCGATAAAAAATGCGACGCTTTTAATCTTATTTGCCAATTTAAATTTGATCAGGTATTGATTAAATTCTACTCAGGCTTGTTCGTAATTTCTTGTAAGAAATGTGTACAATTATCACACGAAAACCGAGTAACTTTTTTAAAACCAATTACCATCTGGACTGATATTGTCGTTCACTAAATTATAATAATTTATGGGTGTCCAATTAGAACGTATTAAAGGTTGGTCGATATAAGTGACAATGTAATATCATGGACAATCTTGTCAGAACCTGATCACAAAAATATCAGAAATGCTCCTTACCAGGGTCTTCGCAACGCTCTATTTTTCTTTCTACTGGGAATTCAGAGTATTACGAATCAAAGCCCGTTTGATTCTGAAAACGGCCGCGTGAAACTTTTTGTCCTCTGAGAATCACCGACGTATAAAAACGATCGCCAAACGAAAAGCGCTTGAAACGTTGCGGTTTTAAATTCTCTGCTTCAAAGAATATATACAAAATGATTTCAAGGCCACGATTGCAACCTCGAAACAATTTCTCACTAATCACGATACGGCGTAAACAGTACTTATCCTGTTCTACAATTTTCACAGAGAAAGAATTAGGATACTTTGGAAATGCCTGCAAAGATGGCTACAGTCTGGGAAACTTAATTATTTGTATTGCTTTAATATTAATTAATTAAGATAACAATAATTAATAACTTTCATAGCTTTAATATCAATTTCACGTTCTTTGATGTAGATGAAAGTCGAAAAATCATCCTTTGATTAGTTTCAAGAACTAAGTGCATAATTTGTTTTAAAATACTGTAACAGTTCTGTAATTACGGTAAAATATCTGATTGCACGGGCTCGTATTGGTTGCAAATAACTAATCGGCAAACAATATCAATATCATTGGAATTTGCCCACTATATTTACAAATGCTAGAAATATCTCAATTAATTATGTAATAATTTTGAATTAGTGATTTAATGTCAGTAATAATACGTATTTTAAGTACTTTACTTCAAAATTAACTTACATTTATTTTTAGCAATGCAAAGATTTTATAAATATAATAGTTCGACACTGTGTTTGTAGAATGGTTCTATTATAAAGCAAAAGTATTCAACTGTGACAATGTTTTGAAGAAACTGTATTGATTTTAGAAATTGCGTGATGCAATTTTACATGATTACATTGTACAAGTAACAAATTACACAGGTGAAGGAGTAATAAGTCACACCCTTCCTTCCCTTTTCCAACTAAAACCTCGTATATGATAGAGCAGGAAGCACATAACTTATTACAGCCTAGCCCGCATTACTAGCACTGGCTTTGGTTTTATTCCTTATATAAATATGAGTTTAACACGTTACTACGGATAATTATGAACTCCTCAAATTATCAAGTCGATAATTCAGTTTTCATTGAAAAATGCAAACTATTTTGATCACTTGCACAAAGTGCATGAAAGTTACATGCAGTCTTAAAATTGAATATGTGTACGAGCAAAAATCATTAAAATAGAACTTAACCGCTGCGAAATGGCGAACTTTAAATGCACACGTCGATTATTTTGCCAAACGCAAATTTTATTCGTTTCGTTTCTTTCAAGTTGGTTATGACATTCCAGTGTGACCCAGATTCATACAAGATAAAGGTATACTGCATTACTTTACTACATTACAAGATTCAGCGTTATTAAAAAATCATTACGTGTGGGAAAGTATCTTTACACAACAATTTTATATCCATAACAAGATACGTTTCGTTACAAAAGAGTGTATAGATTTAAAAAGATCGTAATTAACAGATTAAAATATTATTTCACACAATTATGCAAAATATGTATATATTTTATTTATATTTTAATCAGGAATGATAAATTTTTCATAATCTTGAATATATTTCATAGGCAATTTAATTTTCATCCAATTCAAACATCCTTAAAGTATAAAAACAAAGAAATAATTTCGAGCTCCCATGATGAAGGAAATAGTAAAATGCAAAATCAATGACATTAGTAAACAAAATTGGTAAGAAAAGTATCCCAATACTTTCCGAGTTTACGCTTACTTTTAATAAAGTCTGCAGTCTTTCGTAAAACCTTCGTGAGAAGGTGCGTTTTCATAGCAAGGTGCGTAATCACCGACTGACTTCCGTACTACAACTCAATCTTTCCTTGTATAATTAATTACGCAATCGCACTTAGTGTCACGAAATGTTAATCTTTTTTTTTACAGAGCCAATAAGCGTATAGCGTCATTGTCAAAAAAGACTCGGCTGGGCTCTTTTCTAATTGCTTTCTAGTTTTTTCTTCTCTTTTTTACAAAAAATCACTTATGAAACACTTGATGCCTCTGTTGATTAAATAAAAATGTATGTACAATTTTCCTAGAAAGTATACAAAAGGCAGGACGTGCGTATATCAACAATTGAACAATTTTACTATGCGAATCACGTCAACATTCATCATTTTTCTCTAATATAGTCTATCATTCTTTTTTCACCAGCATCCATTCATGTTCTTCTCGCACTTTTTTCATGTTTATACGAAACAAAACTGAAAACAAGTCCAGTTTTCCGTATACTCTAATTCAAAATAGATTAAAGCCTGATGAATTTCTGTCCCAAAATAAAAAATAAATGTTGCATAATATTCAATAAATCCGTATGCGTAGAAAAAACAATAATAATGTTTATTATTACTGCAATTGTTATGTCGCCTCCTTAACGTATAAATCACCGTATGAACGAAAACAAAGGACATGAATGGATTCAATTTTACGTAGGTATTTCATGATACCAGGCACTGTCGACCTTTGATAAAGGGCTTAATGTTACACATAAATACATTTACGAAACAAAGGACAGAAATAAAAATAACAGCTGTGCATTTCCGCATACCTGCGCGCATGAGAAAATGATTTGTGCTCTGAATATATTTGGTAATAAAACAGGTGACAGTAAGACATTTGCGTTTTCTAGACACTTTTAATCAAGTAAAATACATGATAAAATATATGATAAGTCTTCAATCCACAAAAGTCAGCACTTTACAATACGTTTTTGTTCAATGAAAGAACGAATAAAAAAATTGGGAAAAGAAGAAATGCTTCGTCAAAGCATCAATGAATTAAAATCGAAATTCATTTTAACAACAAGTGTGTGTATGTGAGTGTATACAAGTGTTTATACATGCATACAAACGTACATGTATAGAATATATATTTATATAACAAAATGTACACAGGAATTTAACAGTTCCTTCAGATGGTCAAACAAACGAAGATCGAAAGATGCCGTGAAATAATGCTCGTGCTCGTTAAAGGAGATGCGAAGCAGACTGCGCGCGATATTCACTGGTTTTGACTGACATAATAATGGCTTTCTTTCGTTTTTTCCTCCCAATCGATCCGACGTGAGAGAAGCAAACAGAATACTGTATGAATGCATAGTAGCCCGCTCACTCGTCGCTCGTACATATAAACATTTGCATCCTATTTCTGCTCATTATCTTTAAAAACGCTGCAATATTTCTCTTTTTACGACACGCACGAGATAAAAACAGGCGATCGAAGAACAAAAGGAAAAAGTCGAGAAGAGAAGCCTTCGCACTCCTGATCCACAGTACCGACAATTATTTCTCATTCCACTGGTCGTTGAGTCGCGTGTAGTGACAAAACGAACCAAACTCTCACTGGCAGTTAGACTTGAAATCCACCTCTGCAACCGTTGCCACAACGCATTGCACACGCGTTCCTTCTTCCGGGTGAATCACACGTTCCCCAGTAACGAGGAAACGCTGAGAAAGTTTAGCTGATCTTCGTGGCGCCGTTATGATTCATTTTGTGGTTCATCAGTCGTCCATCCTCTTGCACGGTTTTTAGATAGTCTTCCAATAACGTGGCTAATTTCCGCCTCTTAAAACGCAGAGATTCTTTGACGATATCACGTACAAATGCAAGTCGAATGTCTAAAGTTCCTTGGAGTTGGTGCAAATGTGAAAATAACGTGGCGTAATCTGCAACATAGTGAAACACCATTTTTTCGCATTGAATTTGACTGATACCAAATCTTGTTTGTCGCTTTCAGTCTGTACATTTACTATGGCTAATAACATTCTCGTCCAATCAACCATTCACAACTTCAATTTGCTTAATTAAGCTTTACCAAGCAAATGTACTGTATGTAACAGTATTTCTCATAAAATTATTTAAGGGGTTATTTAAGAGTTAGGTTGTTAAATTTCATAGGCAATGATTTGCAACTGAAAAATACAGATCAATATTATTATTTGTTCTCCACCATTTTAATAAATCTACGCTTCGTACAAATTTAACGATTACGCGAAATCGCTCAATCAACATATTATTATCATCATTACTGCAGCTTTTAACCAAACATTTTAATTAATGTCAATAATAGGATTTCGTTAATTTCATATTACAGTTTGAAAATAAAAAATTAATTTTAAGATTTTCATAATGATTATAACTAATTTCGCTCTGAAGAGGCAATTTGATTATTGTACTCTCATATTTTCTTTATAAAGAGATCGTAACAATGCTGTGCTCAAAAACTAAAATCAAGTGTCATGAAAATAGCAAACGCAATAATTTTCATTATTGAATTTCTACTACGAGTTAAACACTTTCTGAAACGTACTCGCAGTAAAAATCTTAACATTCTACTGCACACATTGGAAGTGAACAGAAAAGATCCATTAAAAAGTTGATTTTGGTATACTCGACTTATGTATTATGTTCTCTGGAGTGGGGAGTACAATGCAGACTACTGAATACCGTATTTTATGACCTAAAAACTAAGAAAACATTCAAGTTTGAGTATGCAGACTGAAAATCCTGATACAATCATTGTGTGAACATAAACAATCACGTATTTACTCAACGCTCGTTAATTCAAAGAAAGCAGAATTTTGTTCAATTAATAAACGGAACATTAGCAATAAATTTACAATACTTTTTCTCCGAGCTAATGACAATTGAAAGATATGAAAATGTGTTGTTCATCACATTAATAACATCATTTATTTATTTTGAGTGTTATGAATTTGCGTTAAGTCATGAAGAAATAACGTTGAACGTAGAAATTGCATTGCACGTAAAAATTGAACGATGCATAACATTAATCAGTGAAAAAATGTATATTTTACATATATTTCTTGGCACATGTGTCACCTGCCTGACTCTGAAAGAGAAATCTAATTTTTTTTTTCAACACTGAGGTGAAAACTCTATTTCACAATTATTTGATGAATGAGCACGGATTTTCAAGTGTACTGACGTTGCAAATAAAAACGGTGGGATGTTACTCATAAACTTGACGATTGAACCAGTTCTTCTCCATTTCAATTTCTCTCTATCTTCCACTCGTCTCATGGTCACAAATACCTATATTACTTTTATAGCGGCAGTAAGTTTATTGACAGCCTTAAAAGTATATGGCTAAATATTAATGGGAGAGTTACTGGTTTACTACCTCAGACTTGATCATTAACTGAATCGTTTCATTCGAAAACGGAACGAACTCTTACGTTTTTCATCTCACTCTGCAAATAAATACCATGAATGAGGAAAAGTTATTGTTAAGCAATATTGTCTGCATGTTAAGCGACGGCATAAAGTATGTTTGAGAAAAATATTGTCGACAATTGGAAATTCGAATGTTGAGATTGTACATACAAATACATTTGCGAGTTTTGCTAATAACTTCGAAAATGGACTGAATGAGATATGAACAATGGAAGGTAATTTGAAGTAAGAAGTGGAATAGTTAAGAATAATAAAGCAACCAATGAGAACGCCTATGTAGGACAAGTGCTCAACAGACCCATGAATTATTATATTGTTTTATTGGAAACAAACAAATTGCTAACTGAAGTTTGAATATATTCAACTTCAAATAATCTTAGTTTGAATTTGAAGTTAAACACGATTTTAATTGTCGCGTGTATAAACAACTTTAGGTGAAAAAATTGGATATTGTACATACAAATTAAAAATTTAAATCAAATGTAATTGCATTCGACTTTTATTAATTTACCTAAATATCATGTATTGTACAGTATAAACACTCAAGGTTCATCCACCAATAAAACTGCGTTTAATAAATAACAACTACACATAATTAATAATAAAAAAAGAATGATTTTTCACCCTTAATTACAAGTAGTTATAGGACATAATCAAGTTTACTTTGTCATTATTGATTGCCTTCATCAATAATAATGTAAACAATTTTAGTAACCGAAAAAAGAAATAAAAGCAAGGTAACAAAATACAACTCACTTGTTCCTTTCCGGCGTACTTCCTTATAGACAAGTTTCCTGAGGGAAAGATTGTGCTGCCTTATATCTTCGACCTCTCTCTTACTCAAAGTCCTGTCTTTGTCTGGTTTGAGATCGCAGATTTCCTCGACATGGTTCGGTAACAGTTCGTCCGGAGCACACTTAATTTTAACACTATTTTGACTTTCGACACTATCGCCAAGACTACTTGTAACAGTCAATCTGCTATTGCACTCAACTTCCGTTTTAACAATAACATTCTCTGTCCGCTCGTTCTTTACTTCGACGTTATTCATCACAGTCAGTGGCGTCGTTACTGTCGTCACAGTCGCCGAAGTCGTTCCCGTCAGCAGTGCTGTTGACGACGTCACGTTCGAGTAATTACTACTGCTATTCACAACAGGTTCCGCAAGGACCGGCTCGAAAATTGGCATAGGCTGCATTTCTGCGAGACCATTCACAAGTTTTTCTCCTATGACTGGCTGCATCACACCACCAAGATTCGGTGTAGTTGGCGAAACAACTACCTGGTCTTTCGTTTCGTCCACATATGGATTTGGAGAACTAGGTGGTGTGCTTGCTGGTGAATTTAAGTAAGAAGGACGCCGAACCGTCACTTCCCGAGGAATAGGACCAGGCTTTCGTTTATTTGGCATGGGCCGTGAAGTTGGCGAGCCTCCACCGCCATCCACTGTTGGTGGCAAAGTTCGTTTTAAACCACCCTTCGAAGTTGACGACGTTGCACCCACCATGTCTATGTCAGCTTCGTCCACCATCATTCTCTTGTCAATTTTGAATGGATTACCTATCAAAACAATAATATGTCTATTATTTTTGACCACATTAAGTTGTACATTACATATAAGTATCATAATTGATATTTTATTATATTTCATTTGCTATGAAAATGACAATATTGGCAAATTGTAATTATAGTATGTTTTCAAATAAAAGTTATGATGAAGAAACTTACCAAACATATGTTGCCTAACCGGCGCACTTTCGATTTCCCTCAATGGCGGAGTCATGCGTTTGAGATATTCCTGATAATTCCCCATTTGCGCAACGGGCATCGAGTGCACATAATCATCGTCGAGCAATTTCGTATGTAACAATCCAGGTTGCAAGAAATTCGCGCGCATTCTAACTACTTGATCCAACAGTGACTTTCTAGGTACATCAAAAGCGTTTCTATAGCTTTGAGCACCTCGCTGCTGTTGTTGATTCCGTACCAATCCAACTACAAATCCACCAAATTCATTAAGTTGATCTCTAAGGCCTGTAAACTTATCTTGCAGTAATGGATGCGATACCTGAAGTAACAAAAAAAAGTATTTGAATCTATAATTGAATTTCCTGGTAAGTGTATCAACTTGCAATGATTTAAAGAGATAAAAACAAGATATAATATTGTAAACATGTACTGCGTATGTGAACCTGCACTAATGTTCATTCGGACAATGAAAGAACGGCATGAAAGAAACATTGAAATAACACCCACCAGATCCTTCTTTAGGGGAGTTCTGGGAATGACCCGAACGCCTTCCGTCACCGTTGTAGTGTTACCATTCAGCAGACCTTTGTTAAAGCCAGCATTTGCCATCTGCTGCGAAATCACTTCGTTACAGAGCCGATCAAATTCGATCTTTGCTTGATTTTTCAACCGCTTCAAATAATTCATGACACTATAGGATAATGAATTGTCCATGTTGTCCGGAATCAGCGTTTGAGCCAGTGGCGTTGGTGTTCCCATTCTCGTTAACGCTCTTCTCAAAGACTAATAACAGTAAAAAAGGTAATTACTTTTCAATAATAACAATAATTATTTTTTAAAAATGAAAAAAATTCATCTTCAATTTGAAGTTTCTCTTGATTATTAATGATAAAATAACAATAACAAAAACATACAGCAGCATAATATGTTGGCATTGTCCTTATATAATTCTGAAATTGCGTTCTCCATTCGTTGGTTGGTTTAAGACGGTGAACTTTAAACAGTTCCTCAAGCAGTGGTAAGAGAACAGGGTAATTATAAGGCATAACGAAGAGATTGACACAGGTTAAATTCGTGCTAGCCTTAAGGTAGCCAAAGGGATGTCCAACTTCGCTGGACTTATATGAATTAGCTACAAAAACTTGCCAACATATCGTAGGTTGCTTTCGCGCAAGAATATACTGTGTCAACGGACTAGGTTCTAGTTCGTATTTGTCAAATGGCAAGTTTTCTATAACCATTGGCTCTTGGCTAGTACATGTGAACTTAACATTGGGGTGTGCTGATCTTGGTGGCAAAGAACTGGCACTTAAATCAGGCCAGAAGCTCTCAGGGATTGGCCAAAATCCGACAGCAAAACCCTTTTGTGCTGATCTTGGTACATAGATCAGTCTTCTACAAGAATGCCAAGCTGTGTTTCCAGGTGCCAATAAATTCGACGGATATTGAACCTTCACTGCATTCTCGTCCTCATTTTCATCATCACCGTCTTGATGTTGAGCCTCGTTTGTTAAAGGAGGTGGATCTGGCCCTATTTTCTCGAAGTTTATCACGACCCCTGATTGAACTTTTTGTACCAGGGAATCGATGCACTGCATCATCATCCTGTGCGACGTTATGCAGTATGATCGACCTGCAAAATATTATTACGTCAGAATAAAATAACTTTTTGAACACAGTTAATTTTACTTGTCAGTACGTGTAGAAAAATATAAATATATTTGTACCTCCAGTTACTTCACACATGGCATCTATAGGAGAAGAATCACTGGCCACAAGTCCAGTGTCTCTTTCTACTGCTGGAGTTCCCGATAATCGTAAAACCAAAGAAAACAAACGTTGATCCCATCTAAATGGTTCTTTGGTTAATTCAGATCCAGGAATTGGAGAGTGCATTGGCAATGCAAACTGCAAATCAATTATTCTACTTAAATATGATGCAAGTTAATGATAAAATTAGTTAAAATACTTTTTTC
>JABFPT010000646.1:21982-32233 GCA_022817245.1 Nixonia krombeini | reverse complement strand
TTGAAGATGATAATTTAATATCTGTTTTTAATTTATTTTAATATAGGTACATATCATATGTACAAATAGTACTAAAATATGTTTCGGAATGACAAAAAATTTATCTTAATGAATAGTTGTCGAAAATAAAATTTTAATTAAACTTCACGCATGAAAATTTATGCAATGGAAGAAAAAGTAGGAAGCGTAGTATAATTAACGAAAACTCATGATTACGCAACAATGTAAGCAATTGTTGAAGTGTCAGTGAGTTGCAAAAACCAAAACGTGACAAACGATGGTAAATTGTTTGATAACTGCAGCCTCACCATCTTTTTTATTGGAGCGGCTTATTTAACATGAATGACGATGTATGAAATGACATCAAATGAATCGAGTGTTAGGAGATTCGTTTGCATACATTTTTAAATGATAGAAAAAACGGAGTCCATGTTTAGTATATTTTGAAAACTCTTTCATATGCTCCTCTGTTATACTATTTTTGAAATTTCTTTGCTTAAGAACATATTGCAAAAGACGTAATAATTCGCTCTATTCCACGTATGTGAACAGGCACAGCTCTTGTGAGGGAGAAAGTAAGTTTAGTGTAGCAACTGTAGTAATATTACACAACATGTAACTTATTTACATTTTGCAATAGTACTTTTCATGTGACGAACATACGTGCAATATTATATTAGTAAGATCTATGTTTACGTTTGGGATTCGCATTTCAAATTTATTTCTGTAAAACTTCTTTTGTACTGCTGCTACTTCTGGGCTATCACATAAATATGTACTATAATGTGAATTACAGTTCTACAAGAAAGCTGACAATTTTTGTCAAATGGATAATTTGTAATAATTTTGATACGCCGGAAGGAGGAAGTAATAATATACTGAGCTGACAGTTTTGTTCTACCAGCGACGTTCTACCACTACCTTATTTTATTCAAGTATGTTTTATGCATAATACATTCTGCTCGACACGACGACTCATTTCATGATACATTCGTCAGTGTTGCAAAAAGTAAAGAAGATTCAGTAAGCACAAAAACCCTCGGAGAACAAACAACAAGGCCGACGTGTCTGCGACATAGGCGACGAGAGGAATGTATAAACAAAACGCGGAACGCAGAAAAAATTCCCCTTTCATATCCCCTTGGCTTGGAATTACGCTCAGGGAATTGTCACTTCCCCAATCGACGTGGTCTTAATCCAGATTTCCGGAGAAAATACACCGTCATAGAAAATGTGACGGAAGATGAAGGTGTCAAAACACTTGCCTCTCTTTGCAAAAGTAAGGAGCTTCTAAGGTCTAGCTTCACCAGCGCCACTTCGGCGTGATACCGTTCCTTTCTCCGCGTCGCTCTTTCTCTCCTTCTCGTTTCACGGAAAAACAATAACAATAACAATAATGACCGCCAACTATGAGAGTCTTCACAATGTCGCGCGCATGTAGAGAGTACGTTTCCATTGTCCGCGTGATGGAGACGAAGGGTATACTCTCGTGACGGGAGGCGGGGAACTGGGAAACAGAGTGTCGAATTCAGTTGCAAGAATGTGATAAAAAGGGATAGATGCCAGAGACGAAGGCGAAGTGCCGAACAAAAAGTCACTCAAATTTTGCTTACGAGTGCCATTCAAAGAGAGCGACCAGCCTTCCGTGTCTGGGTGGCGACACCGTCCTTACACAAATACACTACGCTTCGCGCACTTTGTTCTCATACTTGGCGAATTTTTTGCATGCTTCACTGCCATCGAGATGGTAGATTCACCTGTACGCAATACGAAGGTGAAAAATCTTAATTGCATGGTCGCTAAAACAAAGAATTTATACTGTTTTTAACAAATATAATGAAAACGATAGATTCCTGAGACGCGAATGAAAATTTGTTAATTAATTTTTAATATCACTATGATAAACAACTGCGTGTAACGTTGTTAAGAAGAAATGTATTTATTTTAATTTCGCGATCTAAGCTCTATTTGACTTGAAGTGGCAAAATGTGGACAATACAGGACTACAGCTGCAGTTATGACTGATGCAAACTGCATGCATCTTAAATTTCTCATATTTCCTTTATTTGTTTTTCTTTACATTCTCTGTTTCTTCAACGTGCTTTTTGTTCTTTATATCTCAAGAGAGACACGTGGATGTAGAATACAGGGATTATTACTGAACACCAGAGAGATTCACGAACATTATTACTGCAGATTAAAAAGAAAAATCTGCATTGAAAATCTAACGTAATATTTACGTTTCACTTCACCTTACGAACAGAGCATTGTTACTGTAGAGAAATGCAGTCGTAATGTAAAAAGTGATATAATAAATGGAAAAGTTGCTTATGGTATATGGAAATCGCTTATTCAACCGTTGATAATATATTATATATGATAATATGTACATTTTTGATAATATATTAGGTTTCAATATTATTATATTCCTTTCATTGGAGGTAATAGTATTTAATTGAATGATTTATTTGGATAGGAAAACTTTTGGATAATTTACCAGGGAACTTTTTATGATAAGGGACTTATTTATACGAAAAACGTCCTCAGTGAAAGCATGAAAACATGACGGTTCAGCAGCAAAGACAAAACGGAAAAAATCGCAAAAAGCAAAGAAAAAGGCAGCGTGATGTGGAACGGCTGGCCGGGTAGCCAGGAGCTTACATCGAAGAAACGGTTTTAGCTGGCTAATGTAAGTAGGTCACCCCGTTGTTGGCGCAAGGTTGGTTGAGGGTTTGAGGAAAGAGATGGTGATATGGCTGGGCGTAGCGAAGGGTGAGGAAGAAACGAAGCAGGATAGTGAAAAGGTAACGAGAGAGATGGAAAAGAGGGGAAGAAGTGGTAGATATAAAATTATATAGATCTATACATTAATAAATCAAATTATAGGTGTGTAAAGGGAGATAAAGGGGTAAATATACAAATTACATTACAATTTTCTACAATCAAGCAAGCGCATACTTGTGTTAATTAATTTCGTCTGTTCCGAACACTATCCTAAATTAAAGCAATAGTCTTACTAAATGTTCTTTCTCAGCAATAAACATTCAAAATGTGTTTTAATATTAATAACTGAAGGCACTCTAGCAATTTCGGAATACAAGTTATTTTCAGAAGTATAACAAGTTTTGTTAATAAACGTTATGTTAATATAAAGTATGAAAAAAGGGTACTTTATGTTGCTACGTCTTGGCGAATGGTATAATATAAAAATTACATACATTTTTTATTTTTTCAACATAAAGACTACTAAAATTACTAAACTACTAAAAATAAATTGCAATAAAAATAATTGCTATCAATTTTAAAATAATGTAAGTAAAAGTGTACACACACACAATGTACATGAACACGCGGAAGTATAATACCACGCAATCGATATCCAAGGGAATTCTTCCCCAATGAAACCCGATTTCGCCCCTGCGCTTTGTCCGCAGCGATGCACACCGTTCGTACAAGTTGCTTCTGAGGAAAGCAAAAGCTTCCTATTACGAATCTCTTGCTCCGATTACAATCAAAAGATGGTGCATCCTTTGCGAATAAATTGCAATATAACTTTTTCGTTGACCGAGTTGATCCCAAATTTACAAAATATATTCAGCCTCTTGTCAAATATTCCATTTCGAGTATTTCTAATGTGTAAATTTGAGTAATGTGGATACATTCACTCGTCTAAAAATTCTATAGTTATGATAAAATGCTATTGGTGTCAATAATTTGTTTTTCAAAATCTTTGTAATTGTGTTTAACATGTGTTTATAACCGTTAGTAAGAAAATCTGTAATGTGTAGAAGCACGGTGAAAAACAGTATAATACATACATCAAGTCTGTGTAATACTTCATTCGGTAAATACTTTTCAATTTTTACTTGTACTTTTATAAGTACAAACTCAATATGTTGCATTACATTTAGAAACTCGTGAAGTACGCGGTTGCGGTATGTAAAAGGTATTCCGTACTAAAACGCCCCAAAGATAGTAGAACTCGCAGCGCACGCGTGACCTACACCTCAAAAGTATTTATCCCCGAAAGGGCTAAAATGGCTGATAGTATGAACATCAGTAAAATGATGATAAACACGCTGGGATTATGAGTTGAAATTTTGAATGATGAAATCGATTATCATGATAACAACGAGATAGAAATATTTTTTAAGTAAACACATTATGACTAATAACATTGATAGGAAAAGCTTTCACTCGGTCGGGAGGGGAGAGAACGTCCTAAGAAAAAAGCAGGAATGATAGTCTATACAAACCCTCGTTGTCTGCTCCGTTTATCGGCGATTTTACGAGGGTGCGGGCGCTTCTGGGACACGACCCACATTCCAGTAGACTCGTAGTGGAAGTCTGCTTACTGGTTCGACTTTCATCCAAGGGGAGGCGAGAAATGCTATTTTCTTGCTCACGCGATTTTACCCCTGAATATACGCATTCAGAAACAAATCCTGCCATCGATTCATCATATAATATACAGTTAAATCGAATCATTCGGCTCGGTAAATCATAAACGAATACATAACGAGAACTTTATGGTAGTTTTCCTTAATATTTTAGGGTTGTCCTCCTCGTAACTTCTTTACACAACTATGTATTTTTTTCTGTACAGTTTTAATTGCTTTACGTAAAAGTTTATAAACATAAAATAGTGGTATGATACAGAAAAGAGAAATAAATATAAAACAATGTGATTGATGAGAAATTTATGTATGACAAGTACAAAGTACGAAAGAGGAAGCGCAGGAAAAAGTAAGAGTGGGAAACTGACTACATACCTATTTTGATATAACAATTACTCTGTGTTGTGAAACAATATTCTGCTCTTTCTTATTGAATAACTCTCATAAACGTCGTGAATGTGAACTATAATACGAAATTTGAGATCCATATTTTCCATTCTGTCATTTTATTTAACAATCCTAATTCTGGTGCTGCATTTCAACATTTTCTCGTCATTGATGCAGATTGTTCTATTGTATACTTTAATTTTTCCCGCATGTTACATAGAACATTACAAACACGCGCTGAAAAGCCGATATGAACGTCAGAAAATAAAAGGACATATTTGATGAAAAGCGACGAATAGGAAGCGAATGAGCAGAATGAGGAGTGGGAGAAGGAGCTGGAGAGGGGAAGGATTCTGGCTTTCGGGAATCGCATGTTGCCGCGAACTGAAAGGGTGGGACACGCTCTAAAAATCTATATAGCAACCACCGGGCTGACCTATAAACGCGCTACTGGGTCACCTCACTGCAGAGCCCAAAATTCTCGAGTCCAGGAGAAGCACATCTTACGTTCCAATCACTCGCACATGCGATTTCAATCTTTTACAACGAGTCTAATAATCCTTTACGAAGCTCTATTACATTTTTATCGTACGGATCTCGTAGTTATCTTTTATTGATATTTCGTTTTTTGACACATGCGATATAAAATGGAAGAATTAATTCTGGGGTGAGAGGAATCTTCACCGCGATTTTGTAATTTTAATAACCAGATTTGCTAAAGATATTCGCATAATACATATGCAAACGTAATTGAGTCACGAAGTAGATTGTAGTAATTGTAGTGCAAGAAGTAGTTTGACATTGCAAAGAAGTGTTGTTATAATTACGTCAACTCGTGTGCAGATGTGATCAAGATGTAATTAAAATAGACGAGATTTATTACGAAAGTTTACCAGATGAATAGGGCGTGCCCGATAACCAGTCTGTGGACATAGATATCGCCTTGTGTACGATTACGTTAACGACTCATTCATTCATTAGATAATTAAATGTGTCACCTTATAATAAAGCAGCTTTGATACGAAAAATATTCACTGCGAAAAGGAGAGTGACACGAGCATTCGTATATATAACCAGCAGCTTCGATTCAACATCGAAATAAGTGTGAATCAGCTTTGGCATTAAATGCGGGACTACACACGTGTACGCAAATATATTCTTCAGCAATTTTAAATAAACGTTTCGTGTCGGAACACGAAACTGGAAGCGATATCTCCGTAATATATGACGAAAAGCATAAGCCGTAAAACGGAATCACATCAAATTCGAGATGCATATCCGTAATATGCTAAATCTGGAGATTTAGTTCTACTCGATTCCATCGGTCACTCCGCTCGAAAACGACCAATCGCAATCTGCGACCTCGCAAGAAGGCACCGTTGAGTGTAATATGTATATTACATAGGGGGCATTCGCCAGCCATTTTCGATTTACAATGCAAATTTCTCACGAATACACATTCCTCTGGATTGCTATGGTGTCTCAACTTTGGGAAGTAACAACCACGTCTTCACATCTGCAAAAGACAATTTACCAAGCATTTCTCTTTCAAGAAATGGAACATATTAATATGCTGAAGCAATTTTTAGCTGATAAAACACAATTTCCTTCGAACATCTTAGTTCATTGTCAACCAATGCGTTATATCGCAAAAGCCACGATTTATCACCTTCATTTCTTTTGCATTTTCAAATTTTGATTATGTTAACTCTCTTTTTAATCTAAAAGCAATAAGTACTCAAAAACAGTGGTTTCGTTGTTTGTTAATTTGCTCTTTTTTACTTAACAACAAGATGGAGAAAATATTGTAATAGTTTCATAGTAGATGTCGCAACAAATAAGTATATGCTCGTGCTAGAGTTGTATTATCGACCTGCCGTGGCCTAGTGTACATCGTGAATATACATATACAAAGTTAGCTAGTGAACACACCCACGTAGATATACACAGACGCGGCACACACTTACTTTTCTACCTACACCATCGACAGTTACACACAAAGCAATACACACACACACACACACACAGGCGCGTACAACAAAGTACGTACGACACTGGCGCATATCTACGTGCTTCGTGTTAATTATTCACTGGTTCGGGGAACGCTGTATTCCACGGTTGCGAATCGACACGAATGTACTTGCGAGGCCAGGGGAAACGGGAAATTACAATCCAATGAGAACATCGTTTCCCTTGTAACTCACTTTGCAAGCTCCGCGATCTATGCCAAATATGTAGCATGTTAAATGCAACTGCATCATTCAAAATACTTAGCAGCACGAAAATGACATTTCTTATTCTGAATGAAGAATGTATTTATTTTATACACGAGAGATCTGATGCTTTATATTTGCAGAGTTTGTGAATGAATTTAATATTGATAAAATTTTATTGATTACTAGAAACATACTTTGTGATTGAGAAAAAGTAGTATTTTCAGGGAATTGAATCACAAGCGACTCGTTGAGAACAAATAAGCTTTAGTCACTTAACCGTCGATCGTTTCTATAGATTCAACTGTTTGTCAACATTATTTACAGTAAAGTAATGAAAGTATTCAATAGGCAGAAGTTTCTACATTTCCACATAATTATTTTGTACAATCCAAATAATATGTTGGTTAATCAGAAAAATTCACTTACAACGTTACATTTTTCTCAAATGTTTGAAAAAGCTATTAAATGTCGTGAGTTAGTCATTTTTGAACCAGGTACAATTTTTCTTGTTATAAATCACGCGAGGGAGACGTTCATGCGAGACATAAAAGGTGATATTTATTATTAATTGTTACGTCGCTATAGCGTTAGATATTGAGTGACAGGTGTGAGTGCGTACATACGGCCTTCGAGTTTTTCACATTGCGGGACCAGGCCATTGTTTCGCGCAATTGGTTTGCAGAAGTGTCTTGATAAGCGATTGCAGTGCTAAAAATAAAGCGGACGAAATTCAGGCTCTACGGAGTGCGTAAAACACGGGCTGTGGAGAATTGACGAATTAATAAAAGCGGCGAGTTACATTTTGAATTTCATTTAAGATTGTTTCATTAAGTTAAAAAATAAGAAGAACAAGGGGCTCTCAAAATATCTTCATAATATTCAAATTCCATTCCGGTCATTTTTCCTGAAAATCCACTAAATAAGAAACTCAGTTACAAAATGTGCTAAAGCAGTGTTTGTTTAAATAGTTTTATTCTGTACTTTTGTTGCAAAAAGAAGGCCATTTTTGATCCTAATACTATTATTCAAATAAATGTTTCATCACTTTTTTTATTACACATGTATAAAAGTTAAGGACGGAATTGAAAATGAAAATAATTTTTCGAAATTGTAGGTTTGTAGGTTTTGTAGGTTTTCCTACAAAATGTTTAATTATTATGCTGCATATTATCCAAAAAAAATTACTACATGCGAAAGGACACATATTTACCTTATACTATCTATTGGAAGAGTAATCGTAATTTCCACACAAGAATATATGTTTATTTTGGTGTAATAAATTAACCATTCCCGAATTGTGAAAAAATCGTATGTAACATTACATACACAGTTAACAAAATAAAACTGCCACACTTCCTCCAATATTTCGAAATTTTGTCACCTTTATTTTTTAATAATAAATATATATATCATTGTGGAAAGTTATTAATTGTTTTACAACAATCATCTTATAAGTTAAAGTACGGCTAAAAAAGAAATTAAATTTGTCATTCGAAAGTTTTACTGCAAAATATACAATCACGTTACACGCTTCACACACAGATAAATTTATCTGTTTGATAAGTGTACGATAATACGACTGTACCAATCGAAAACCCGCGCCTCTATTTTGTACTGAAATCTTCAAGCCTATCGATTTCAAACTGCTTTTTTTTTATTAAAATGGTGGTGAATGAAGAGAGGCTGATAGACAATTTTTGTAGAGATAAATATCATTTGCATATTAATTATGCATTTACGCTGAATAATGAAATAAGTCATAGCGTACATCACAAAACATCTTGAATTATTTACTTTTTCACTTTTATTATTAACTTTGAGTGAAAAAAAGAAACATCTAAAATGGTAAATGTAAGTATTTTTATTAATATTGCTGACGTAGTGTATCAACAAATATTATTAACGAACAAGTTTCAATACTTCAGAAATGGTAATGGCGTGCAATTAAAAATAAAGAATAAGTCAAAAATGAGATAATTTTGTATTACACTATAAAGTCAATCTTAATTTTATTTATGAATGAAATATTGCGTAGAAAAAAATAGCTCCGTTTTCAACCTACTCATTTTTTACAGAATAAAAAATGAAATTCTACTGCGTTGTACCCATGAATTTATGAAGCAGCCATGAACGGATAGCAACGGTAGAAAAGTACCTCGTGAACGTCGTAAAAATCGTTATCTGAATCGACTGGGCAATTTTTAGTGTTGGAGTGTGATATGCGCATGCTCGTGCATGTGCGTGCATGTACCACGTGCATGCCGTTGTTATTCGTACAATGTTGCATTATAATTTACAAATCATCATCGACGATGCACATTTAAGGTGAATTTTGTCTGTCAGCCTTTATGGTGTTAGGGCTTAATTACCATCTATTTTGTATGTGAAATCTTTCAATATGAAACTTTATTCTTCACAGAAGCTTTTACAATAAAACATGTAACTTTTCATAGTTAAAACATTTTCTTATTCTGATAATTTTGTTATATTATATTTGCTTATACTTATACATGTTATGCACATGCTTACACATGTTATCACACTTTCCTTTTTTATTTCAATTATTTTAGCAACATGACCTTAAAACTTTACAAGTTTTGTACGCTTTTGACTTTTATCGATTCAACAATACAGAATTGCATTTTGTATATTTTTGTATCATTCATTTTTTTCCTTATTATTATTACCATTATTTTTTGCTATTATTATTTTAATATTGTAATGCAAATTTGTAGCTTATTTTCAAAAATAAACAATTGCAAAAATATATTAAATTATATGAAGTTGCAGCTGAGTGAAAATTGAGAAATATAGTATATCCATTAACACATTCTACGTTTCCACACATGCACATTTGTGCACACAAATGCATAACATACCACATACAATATGTTGCTGCAAAGAAATAGTGTTGCGTTAATTCACTAGTTACGGCACAACCGCTTGCTCTAGAAAAGCATAGCACGTGTCTCGATTTGTTCCGAAGGTGAATCATAAGACTAACCTGCAGACTATTGGCAATGCTGAACGGTACGAGCCACCGTAACTTAGCTCAACCCCAGAAGCAATAAAAATATCACAAAAGATATCAAAGTTCTTTACCATTATATTAAATCTTTGTGTAACACACAATTGACAATATCGAAACTGTCAAATTATTATAAGATTGTTTTGTAACATATGATGAAAATTGTAATTTTGTACTAACGAAGATATTCTTGTGAGTATTTCTTAAACAAAATTGTATAATT
>JABFPT010000645.1:27160-37836 GCA_022817245.1 Nixonia krombeini | reverse complement strand
AATAATAAAAAAAGTATATTAGAATTGAACCGTAATTCATACAGACATATGTAAGAAAGAAGCAGGCTGTACATTTTAAGGCTACTTGTTACACTTTAGCATATCCGATTTTATACGCTTATAAAAACAATTGATATTGTAAATAAATACACAATTATTTCTTGGTAAATTTTAAAATCAGTGAAGTAGAGCGAATTGATTAGGTCTACTTTTTTCAGACAAAATAAATTCTAATAGATACACGTTTAAATATGAAAACTGTAATGGGAATATGACAATGTTATATTCACCAATAATACACAGATTGTAATTGTATAAAATCTTTTTTTACATATTCTTTAAAATTTTTACTGTAAAATCATTAAAGTGTATTTTTACAAATAAATTATTAATCAAATTTCCATATTTGTATCGTCGAATAATTTAATATAACAGTTATAACTTAACTTTTTCATTAGATTGATAAATGTAAATATTAATTGCACACTATGTTCGGAATAATAATTCTATGAAGAAAGTAACACAAGAGTGGGATTTGTCTTTTCCTGAATAAGTCTTAGATGCGCTCTAGTTATAAATTTGTATTCTATCTTAACCAAGATGTGAATGAAGTTTTTCCGCTAACTCTAATAGTCTTCATCACAATCATCGGAAGTCTTTGTAGAATAGTATTATTGATTGAAGTCGATCGAATGTTTAGAATGTGGCATAGTCGATAATGGCGATTGTGTCCATGACAATGGAATAAATTATCGATGGTGATGATGGTGATCAATAGTAGCTACTGGACGGAGTTGAATGATGTTGAAGTCCTCCGAATATAAATGCCGCTTGACCTTACTCGTCTTGCGTGACGGATTACTTCAGAATCAGCCAAACGTCATATCTTGAGCAGGAATTGTAATCAGCACGCAGTAACACGTACTGATTCGAATCTGCGTTATGTGACCTTTGTTGGGGGTGTTTCTTCAACGTGTTGCACCACGTGTTGTCGAGGGTATGAATCGAAACAAGTTACCAAGAGAACGTGACTCTTGCAGGCCTCAACCCGCTTTCGTAGGATATATGTCTCTGCCTCCAGAGCTTCCAGGAAAGAGGGGTCGTGCCACTCCATACTTTCTTCAACGTGTACTATGAAAAAAAAACATTTTACTTTTATTAATGTCGCCTAGTTTATTCGGCTATTAAAACTGTAATTGAATTTAATTAAAGTGTTTTCAAAAGATGTTGAATGGTACATCAAATATAATAAAGAGCATACATTCATAACTCCAACGATCATCGGGTACCATCAGACGTTTTTTAGCATCTTTCAGTTCTTGCCTAAGACGGCGCTGATGCAGGCGCAGGTTGTGTATCCTGGATATCGTGCCATGTGGGTCCGAGCGCACCTGTGCGCGTCTGTCCAGGATTTCCACGTCCTCTAGTGAGTACGCGAGAATCCCTACGGGACATTTCCGGGCCCGTGCTACTAGTCGGGCCCGCAGCGCGCATTCTGCCACCAGCCGTCCCACCGCTGAAACACCCGCACAACGTCGAGGTTAGAACGCCCAATGCGCCACCTGGGGAGAATCACCGAAAGGGGCGACAATTTTAGATGTTTACTGTGTAAAAACTACTGTTTCCAGTAAAAGATTTAGTTTACATTTCATTTGAATTATCAGATTGATTAACATTATTATTCCAAACTGGTAATTTTCAATATAAGAATTTAAATTTTGTGTTTAATAATGTACAAAGTAATAATCTTTCATTGCCTTCCTACATATTGTGGTTGTAAATGCGCTATATTATTTTGCTGAAGCCTAAAAATTAATGAGCTGTATAAAAATATGAATATGAATTGCGAGTATTTAATTGATTAATGAAACCATAGTGAAAAGTGACATTGGTTTATTAAGTGCTTGTTTCTCAATATGCTTGATTGATGTTCGCAATGTATTATGAAATACATCATTAATTTTCACTTATTTTACTGGAAAAAGTAATCCTGTTTTGTACTGTGTTTTAATTTATAACATTTTATTTTTTACAGTGTCAAAATATTTTTTATGTATTAATAAAGTGTAACATAACTGCATTGAAAATGTAACAACCTTCACATATGACACTACTTGGAAATATGTAATAACTAATGCTTGAAATCTAATCTTCCTTGACAGAAATCTCACTAACAATTACTAATATTCTTTGTCTTATATATTTTATATATTATAAGTGTATTTCTAGAAGTTTCTATTTGCACGAAATTTTTATTCTATATCTATCTCATTCTATCTATAATACTTTAATCTAAAATCTTCTGTGTTAAAAAAACTAAATAAAAAAATGCGAATTTGAATTAGAATTTAAAAAATAAGAAGAAAGTTATTTTCTATTTTGTGCAGTAATTATTGTTTATAATTTTGTTTCCGATAATAACTATTTTTTTATATAAAAAATTCTGTTTACCTGGATGTTCCTGTAACGCGTTTGTTTGTCTCGAAGAATCACTGCCAATACTGCTTGTTTCGCTATCTCTGACGATACTATCGTAGCCAGAACTTTCTGCTCGATGTCGAGAGAGGGTGGCCGGTGACAGTTTAGCCGCACGCGGCGTCGAGTCCGCCCCAGAATCATACCCGTCTTTATTAAGGCCATAGGAAGAACCAAGATTAAGAATTTTCCGTTGCATTCGTCCCGAGGAAGGCATTGAAGATTGGATGGATAATTGCAGAGGAACCGACGCTAATAGATATTTAAAGAATGTTAATACCACAATTTTACTTAGAATACGTTATTAATAAAAGTTATAGACGTTTGAGAAAATGTAATATTTTATTTCAAAATTATTCGTGGAAAACATTAAAATATTCAACAATAATTTCCTGTTATAAGTAATGGAAACTAATAATTTTAATTCCAAGGATTTGTTAACAATATGTTTAATTTAAGATATATAAGTTTCGTTATTTTCAATAAATTTTGAGTAATTCTATAGATGTTCTAAATTCAAATATATAAATAAATATATATATATATATATATATAAGTATAAAGTATACTAATATTTTTGCTGGAAATGAACAATAAGGTAAATATTTGATACAGTGTACTTACTTGCAAAACTGAAGTCCTCTTCAATATCAGACTTTCCAGTTACAGTTCTCTCGGACCTTTCTGTTGCAGCAAACAGTTTCTTAACTTCGACATACTCTTCCTCAGGATCGGATCCTGAAGCTCCATTTCCAGGTATCCTCTCAATTTCCTCCTTTAAGTTTGGATTCGACGCTCCATCGGGATGTCTGAGATTGGATATATTGCACTCTCCAAGTTTACCGCAGTATTTTTTTGGACTGGATAAGTGGGACACACTACTGGAATACCAATACGAGGCCGTAGATGGTCTGGACATACTCTGACGACAATTGTCGCATATTTTCTCTTGTTCGGACTGTCCGACGACATATGCTGGTTCACTGTATATGCTCCCGTGATTACTAGCGTTGTCGTTAATGAAGACGTCCGAAAGGGATAAGGACTGGCACCGCGATGGGGGACGGAAGATTGTGGCGGCTGCAACATGTCCTGTCAATAGTATACTTGTTGGAAATAATTTCTTGTAGTTAAAAAGTTACTTTTGACTGATTACATAATACATTTAATAGTAATTTACTGAAAAATTATTTATGAAAGTAGAAGTTACATTTATGTGCTCTAGTTATATATATTTAATTTTACACTATTGATATTGTGTCATTATAATGTATGTTACTTATTATGCTTACAGAGAACACAACATTTTTGTACGATAAGAAACTACATATTTATTATTCTAAGCAATATTACTGTGCAATAGCATTCAAGTCACGAAATATTTCTTTTTGTTAGTACCGCTTGAACAAACAACCGATTTCGTGTTTTCGTCGATTCTGAACTTATTACATCTATAAGCATTTCTGTGCATTCGTGCCTTTCTACGGATTCGAGCAATAAGTTTGCAAATATCCGTAGTAAGAAGATCAATGTCGCGTACGGAATGTCGTTTCTGGACGACAAGGCTTTTACTTTGATTCGGCGAAGCATGACAAACTTACATGGAGCGTCTCCTACATTGATGGAGGACGAATTTTCTCTTTGGTAAGTCACAGAATTAGAGACGTTTGCAAGTGCTAGTTTGCTTTGGTAGAGTTCATGGAGCCGAGCCAGTTGATCGAACTTGTGCCTATTTTCTTGCTCTAAGAAATCTTCATGGTCAAAGTAAGGCCTTGGCAATACACCCGTACCAACGGGGGGAGGGTAATGCGACCTGTATCGGTCGGTGTCCGACAATACCGACATCGAATCTGTAAAGGTTCCTTTTTGTGTTTACGCTCTTGCAGTTCGGTAAATCGCATGAAAATAGGTATTGTGTGACAATGGGTATTATTTAGAATAAATACTGGAGTGAAAGAGGAATGGAAAATTTTTGACACTCAGTATGCTGGGTGTGAATGTTAATAAAAATTCTGAATAGGTAGAATATCTTCTTTAGTACAATTCCCATTTACATAAATTTGAATTATGTGGTTTTTAAGTATCGAAGAAATGTTTTATAGAAGTTACTTGCGTGAATTTATGATTTGAAATATTCGTAAAGTTGTTAATGATACACTCACCTGTAAACGTCGACACTACAGTGAGATTTTCTTGACTTAGTATCCTTAAAGGATGTTCTTCTTGATCACTTTCGGGAAGAGGATTTTCTCCCATACAAAGTGCTATGTCCTCCTCAGTCACCTGCAAGCAGGAGTCTTGCATGGGTACTGGTTCCACGTCTTCGATTTCTACTATTTCCAGAATCTCATCTTCCGAAGACAATGAATGCCGCGATGGTAAAACGATGTCTTTATGTGAGAGATTCAAACTTTCCATTGAAACCTCTCTGCTAACTCCATTACTAAGAGGTTCAATAAGAGGCAAAGGCGGGGGCACTACAATTTCTTCATCATCGTCTTCTTCTTCGGCAACTTCGAGTTTGCCTTTATCCATGTTCTCGTCCAATACAGGACTTGCAGTCAAATCCAATCCCGAATCTGTATTGGATTTAACGTTGAGAAGATTCAGTTTGGCACCTAATTTCTCGGTAATATCTTCTATTTCATTAGCCTTTATACTATCACTATCTGCCGTTGACAGTGACATATCGTCATCGTCGTAACTCTTAAAACTCGCCAAGTCTTTCAGTTGCAAAGACTGACCAGGTACTTTTGAATCTATTCTAGGCGCCATCAGGTGCTTCGTTCTCTGTATATGAGACGACTGATTTTCTACCCATTTTTTTATCATGCTCTTTTTGTGACTATCCATGAATCCGTATCCGGAGGAATGTTGTTGACAGTGATGAAGATTAGATCCGGACAATTGCATAGGCCCATCGATCCACGTTTCACGTTTGTGATGCGGGTCTTTGAGCAAATGCCTTGCTTCAGCAACTTTGGATTTCGAAATTCTTGGTCCATCAATCCAATGTTCATCCGAGCCACCACTGGAGGTTCCTACTGGAATTTTGCTAGTTGGGGATTCCGTAATCTTCGTACTTGAAGCCTAGAAATATGATTACCAGTGTAACAATTTGATAACAATTATACCAATAAGCATAATTTAATTGCTTTCTCCGTAGTAAACTAAAAGATCAATAAAATAGAGTGTAAAAGACGACATGAGTCATATACCTTTGCAGGAACATTTTTCCTTGCTGGACTAGCTTTCGGCGTAGCGCTGTGAGCTGGAGAGGTTTGCTTCGAGGCTGTTTGGGTTAACGTCTTTACAGTCTTAGTAGTTTTATGAGCAGGGCTTCTTTCTTCCGGAATCTTGCTTGGTCTTTCCGCAACAGAACCTCGTAAAATGCGCCCCATGACACACCGATTGTCTCCTGAATTAAGACTAGGAATGTACACAGGTGGATGTTCGCCATCAGTCGCGTCATCTGCACTTGGACCAACGTAAATGACCGTATCGGCAGACAAATCACTAGAGCTTGGATCGCATTCGCTGTTCTGCCTTGCTGCCTCTTCCCCGGAACTTCCGCCACTTCCATTACCCTGAGTTGTCCCGCCAACGAATTTTATTTTTCTTCGCCTCATTCTATGTATTCTGGATGCTAACTGAACGGTCGTCAAGGTCTCTGTGTACTGTTGTGCATTGGGAGATACGTGTGCGATCATAGCAGCGTGACATGTCAAGGAACCCAAACATTCCTTTAACAGTTGCGTCAGTTTATGCTCCTTGTAAGGAAGATGCTTCTGACCATTGAAAATTGCTAGAAGAATGTTACCCAAACCAGACAATGGAATACCACCCGAGGATTTACTACGATCCGAGTTACCCAGGTCCATTAGGTGTAGTCTGCTCCGGCCACCAGCAACTAAACATACGCGTTTAAAACAATTTTAAATAATTTTCTTATGCATATTTAACTTTCTTACACTGTTTCACAAGTTTACATATTCATAGTATTGTTAATAATGTGCAGTAATAAATTGCAGAATATGTTATATGGAAATAAGATAATTGTATTTACCTCCACCTTTCCCTGCAACGCTATATTGATAAACATGTAATGTATATAGCATGTGCGTATCACCGTCTTCCCTTTGACGACCCGCGATTGCGGAATCAAGATAGAAAGCTGCTCGTTCAGCTGTTGGCGCACGAAGTTCACTGTACTGTTGTAGTTGCAATGTACCAAAAAGAGGATCGTCCCTTAAGTAAAGAGATGGAGATTGTTCAGAATCTGGAAATAAAAGCGTTCAAATACCGTAAATTTATTAACGTCGACATTTTTAATATTGTGCATAACTCCTTTTATTAAAAAAAAATATTGACTACTTCACACTTCAAAGTATTAAAATAGATTCATAAGTATAAAGAGTGCAACTTTTTCGTTTTGCTAGTTTTATCGTCTGTATAATCTTAAGCATGCAAACCATTTGGAGTTATTGATTCTGAACACTAAAACATTCATATATCTTGATATTATACGTGTGGTAATCAATTTCATTGTTTAACATTTTTTATTGTCTTTTGGTAATTTCTCATATCTTCACTCGTCTGTACAAAACAATACACGGCTACTCATGTCCAAATATTTTATCAGCCAAGCTATATGTTATATAAAGCCTAATTATTGTGGAGAACAAAAGCACATCGATGTTTATCACGATCTCATTTTGAAGTGCTCTCTGACATTATTCATAAATGTCTAACAATCATTGAAATAACCGTTAAAACAATTTCTACAACTTCCATTGCATGATTAATATTAAAGATGTAAATGAAAGTATACATCTATATTTATACCTTTCCAACTTACTAAGATTAGAAAGAAACATATATGGAAAAGTATACATGTATGTTAAAATTAATCACCAACCAAATTAGTATAATTTCGCAAAGTACACCGTCGAATACGTGCGCGAAAGATAAAAAGGGATAAACATTTTAAAGAAAATTAGTTTCCACTCGTCTCGACTCGTGAGCATCACGTGCGAGGGCGCGGTCCTTTATCGTGTTACAATCGAAGAGCACATACGTAGAACGTCACATTACAAAAGGAACTACGATCGCTAGTCATAAATCGCCAATGGTCATTCTCATATCTTTAATGTCTCCGTCGTAAAATACGGGGGCGATAAAACGTCAGAAGATACGCGAGCAGATATCCCGATACAATTGGAATGTTCAGAGGGTTAAGGGTAGAATCAGACACGAAGAAAAAGCTGCGACTCGTATTGATAGAATCAGCATAATTTCAAACGCTCCCGGTAAATACTGTTCAGCGTAATAGCAAAAATTACGATTTAGGTTGCCTCGTAAATCGGCTTATAAAAAAGTTTATACTCGCGTGCTAAAGCGCTTTCTGCTTTTCCACACTTTACTGCCTATACGCTTTACATTAAGAAATTGAACGAGCGAAATAAAGAAATTATTCCACACTGTTTGCTCGGCGCAAGATAAAATATATATTTTTTGACACATTTCCACTTTACCACGGGCGGTAATTTTTATTTAAGAATATTAGCATAAGATTTTGTAAGTTCGTTAAATGCAAGGTTCTGTAAATAGAGTCTTTTCAGGGTTTTTGATCTTCTTCCGAAGTAGCGGCTAATGCAACAGCCACCGTTGATTTCATGGGAAACGGTTATAGCGCGTTTCCACATTAACAATGCATATTTATTATCTTATTTGTATCTTGAGTACTTTAAGTGTATACGGGGCATCATCTTCCCTGAGCCATTGTGAGCTGCTCAAGAGAACTAAATCGTTAAGTATCTCTTTGCATATTCTCTTGTTTGTATTCCTCAGAGAGCCAGCCTGGAATATAACTGTTCACTCCCTTTTTGTATGTAATCCCTGGGCAACCAACTGCAACGGATGCGTTTACGATTATGCGGCATTTAGATAACACGCTTCGCAAATTGCAAATTACAGTTTTATTATTATGCCGCCGTATGTGTTTCTAAGAGCTGTAAAGAAATTAGTGTTTCCCACATAACTTATATGTGAAATTTAAAAAAGCCATCTACGTAACAAATGTTGAAAAAACGCAAGATCAGCTCCATTTTTTATCTTCTTTTTTTCTTTAGTTATTCGGTTATTGTTATTGAAATGGAATATTCACTTAATTCTGATGTAAAGCAGAAAATTTTTTAATATAGAGCTGAAAATGGCATAGAATTCCATTTCTGTTTGAGCGAAAAAAATGTTCATTTCAAATCCATGTTTCTACCCCAACTTTTTATTAAATGCTTTCATTACTCGTCTTCCGTAAAAACATTCACGTTGTAAGAACGCGCTTGCAGGGTACACTAATTTATTTATATGCATGATGATGGAAACCCACGTAATATTAAATTTCATTTCAACAGCGAATGTAAACTAGGAAATCTGTCCTGATGTATGTTGACTATTCAAAATGAGTTTGACGTTGTCTTTTCCAGGGTCGGAGCAACCCTCGTATATTTCGTGCGTATCGTGTAACTTTAAACAGGCGTCACATTCATCATACGTTTGTATTTCTAACGCTTCGAATGCCGGCGAAGAAAATTCATTTCTTCTTGTTTTTGGAAATCGTCCCCGCAGTCGCGCACTGCAGCGATGAAACACAGATGCCGGCTATATTGTTTTCTTTGGTCCCTTTTATGGATATTGCCACGCGCATCTAACATCACACGCGCCACGTTGAAACTCCCGAAACTCCCTTGTGGAGCGTTCACAAGACTACCACGAAGTGTGCTATAAGCCGAAATATTAGCTTGATTCTTCTCCATTCGAAGCATGTATGAACATGAGCTTGGAAATCATTGAAGTTGTGGTTGCGAGTTTATTCGCATTTCACTTACTGTCTTTCAGAAAATATATCAACGTACAGTTCAGGAAGAAGTTATGTTATTTTAATATAATAATACGAGCAACGATGGGAAGTATATTCGAAAAGTGGAATTTATTTGATACCAGGTTTAATAACGAAACAGAAAGTTCAAAAATAGAAACTGGCAGAGTAATAATTAACTTCTGTTTTTGTACACTATGGTTTCACTAGAAAATTTTACTTATAATAAAATATTGTATATAACAGGTGAGGCCAGTTACGTATATTCTAAATGATATATAAATATATAATATATTTTTCATTTCTATATATGTACATACATCTAATTAAGTGTATGAATATGTGGTATAAGCAATTATTTGAAAATTAGGTGTAGCAATAACTGCTATGACATTCAAGAAATTGTACGTTTAATAAAAGGTTGAGGGTATATAAATTATTATCTTTTACAGATGTAATAATTTTTCAATGTAAGTAAAGAGTTGTAAATAGAGTGATATAGAAGGTAATGAATGGCAAAGGTAAGAAAATTTAAAAACTAATTATGCCGAATGTGACAGCCTCTTTAAACCATCTTAACTCTCTAGACTTCATCGCAAACTTTATAACCATAATTACGTTCCAACCATATCCATTAAACGATTTTAATTAAAGTCATCGTAAAACAACGGAACTTCTTAGAGCAAGTATCTCTTAACTGAAAGCAGCACAGTATTGCACATATTAAAAAAGAAAGTGCGAATGTAAAGGTGTACAAAGGAATTCATAATAAATCGTGACAAAGGATAGGAGGGAAGAAATAGAAATATGAATATTAACGGGGACGGGAAAATAAAATTACTACGTTTTGCGTAATATTGCATTCTCGCTCGTATAAAATGTACATTTCGCACTCTGATGACCACAATACATATTTTATCAGGGAAGTGTTGTATTTCGATTTTTTTATACAATTGATCTGTTATAAAAAACTAAAATTCATATTTAATATTTTATATTTATACGTTTTGCATCCTAGTGACATATTTTATTCATTTTGCAGCAATTTCTTTTCTCTTTTTATATCCTCACTTACTCGAGCATAAGTTCACATTCTTCCGCTCATTTTCCATCCTTTGTTGGGGACGTTTACCAGACGTTTTATAACTTTTACGAGAAATGTTATGGATCTGCCTGCAGCGGCAATTAAAGAAAACCTCGCAGCGGCTGCTACCGTTTTAAATAATGTCTAGCAACGGGTTATGATCTACCTATAAGAATGCGCGCACGGTTATTTCACCCACGCCCCTTATGATTGGCTAATAAATAATAAAATAAATTTCAT
>JABFPT010000643.1:20776-32758 GCA_022817245.1 Nixonia krombeini | reverse complement strand
CGTCTGCTCAATTCACGGCTGATATTTACATTTAGATTAGACTGCGTCGCAACGTGATGAAACATGTGCACTGGCGGAAATGGAAGTAAAGGTTATTGACGAGACGCAGGTGACGAGTTTGGCTGCGTTTCAAGCAAACTGTAGCCGTCCGTAAGGCTAAACTACACAACTGTAATGCGATTTCAAATACAAATACACGCAGTGGTACTGTGAGCACGTGTGTGCGTGCGCGCGCACTTCCAAGCCACATTGTGCATCCGGACACATCCACGACGTGTCCAAATCCAGTTCGACCAGTTGTTGTTTATGAATACTTAGGGTCCTTTATATTCACTGTAATGCCCATCTGTATAACGCCCTTCAGCAGTCTTGGCATTTTCCCAATGACACGTATGCCATTTGCGACGAGCTGCGTGTAGTTTCGATGAAGCCATTTGAGAACCGTTACAAATTCGCGACCAATCGTATCGTTTTGAAACTTTCAACAGATACGCGATATGCCGCTATCGCAAAGTACCGGCACATTGTCCATAAAAACTTTTCAATCGCAAAAGGTATAGGATACGGTGAACATTTATTGGCAGTTCGAATATGTCGAAATGTCGTTGAATTTAATCAGTCGGAACATTCGCGAATCGTTTGTTTATTGATAAGAACTCGTGAACTTTGGAAATAAGTATGCGGTTCTTGAAGTTTGCGTTCCTAAGCTGATCACGGACCCATTAACGCTTTACGAGACATAGGGGATGTTACAAGGTTTTGCTACCAACTTACTGTCAGTATTGGAGGTTTACTGGCAAACTACTTTGCCAAACACACGTGGGAGTTAACTGTGTGTGTATGAGACTTGGAGAGTTTATCAGATGAATCTTGAGGTAATGCCGTAGTTTGAGCTTCGGTTATTGCCCGCAAGTCTTTCGTTTCAGTCGACTTGATTCGAACGGTAATCCACAAATCCTGTATATTTGCATGCACAACTTTGCCGATACAAGATGAGAACACATCAATTGACAGCTGGTTTCGATAGTTCAATTATTTGGCTTACGAGTTTCCTGAATTGAAGCACACTTACGTTTGTATCTACGCTTGAAGTGGTACTATTCATTGGAGCAATCTATGTCGACGGGGTAATAGATGTTCAAGGAAAACAAATTCTTTACAATTTTATTTCACTTTAAGTAGACCATTCTCACGTGTTTACACCCGACTGTTCGATTTGTGTACCTTTCTGTTCGCAGAATAAATTACGACGAAGGTAAAAGCCGAAATATTTTGTGTTGTCTATGTCCCAGATCTTGAAAAATAAATTGTGACAATATAAATCACCCATTCAATTGTGCAGAGATTGCAGAATGGCCATGGGTGACATAAGCTATTCTTTACGCGCAGCTACTCCGTCAGGGTCTATTTCACGCCTTTGCTAATATTAATCAAAACATATCGCACCTTGTCTTAGATTTCGTCAAAAATTGGGAAACGATTTGCAACATGTAATGCGATTGATAAAAATGATATATACAGTTGCAAATAATTATTTATTTTATAGTATCAGTTCTTTTATAGTCTGTTCGAAAATGTAATGTGTATCATTAAAAAGAAATGTACGCCATATAAATATAAACCATACAAGGGAATGCAACCGAGTATATATTTTATGTAATATTTCGTTACATTTCCCTTCATTACATTGTGTACAAATGATGTAAAATATTCAGTACAAGAATATTTAACATGAAGGGTTTACTACCTTGTCATGTTATAATAAATTAATAAATTAAAACTGACTCTCATTTATTTTAATTACTTCGTAAAATAATTGAAGCAAATGAGAGTAGACTGCAAAACGCAAAATGAATTTATGATAATGTGTATAAAATTAGCATAACGTTGAAATTCATCAGACCCGAAAAAACTGTTTTTCGTGTAAAATGATGTATTCTTTTTAACGAAATATTTGTTATCTCTTGCAGGCACTTTTACAAGCACATGATGTAGCTGGTCATGAAGTGTACGGTGAGGAAGCGACGAGAGTGACACCGCCACCACTTTTGCCTTATTTGAACGGTGGTGATGATCTCGAAGGGCAAAACGGTGACTTAGAACTTGAAAACGTCACCCGTGTAAGACTAGTCCAGTTTCAGAAAAATACGGATGAACCGATGGTACGTTGAATTTGAAAAGCTATTTGATTTATCAACATATGCATATACAATTCTTGTATGTTTTTAAAATTAAAGTTCAAATTAATACGAATGAAAAGTAAAAACCTAAAACTACAATTTTTAGAATGTAATAACTGTATGAATTTTAAAAAAAGCATCTAGGCGATAAACGTATGTATATGAAAATTAAAAATTTGTGTTGTTGTGACAATGTTTCAGGGGATTACGCTTAAAATGAATGAGGATGGAAAGTGTATTGTAGCTAGAATCATGCACGGAGGTATGATACATAGGCAGGCGACTCTGCATGTCGGTGATGAAATTAGAGAAATTAACGGAATTCCGGTAGCCAATCAATCAGTCAGCGCACTGCAAAAGATTCTTGTAAGTAGTCGTGCAATCACTGCAATATCAACACTTCTACAAACCTGTTTAAATAAAATTTAGCAAAGTCTTATTGCATTCTATGTTCATTTCAGAGAGAAGCACGAGGATCAGTTACATTCAAGATAGTGCCATCATACAGGAGTGCGCCGCCTCCCTGCGAGGTACAAGTAAGCCCCAAATTCCGAGTCCAATCCCAACCCCTTTCTGCTGCTACTTCTACTTCTTCTTCTTCTTCTACTTGTACTTCTACTTCTACTATTGCAACCGCATCCACGTCCTCCTTGGCAAAGACCACTTCCGGTTCCGCGTCCGGTACCATGACGAACACTACTAAGTCCGGAAAAGCCCCTCCGTCCGGCAAGGAGAAAGTCCCGAAGGGACAAAAGGCGTCGAAACTGAAAAGCGGCTTCTCCTCGTCCGATAATACATCGCGCCGTCGCTTAAATCCGCTCTCTGCTCTTCGGTCACGAAAGTCTTACAACAATTAATTATGAAGATAAAAAGAAATCTGATTACGTAAATGAACAACGAGTCACAGCTTCCGAAGTATCCGGGAATCGACAAAATTGACCGTGTTTCTTTTCCAGACTATTGTCGAATAATCATGCAAATTATACAAATTACGCAAGCACTGTTCTTTAATTACCTCCATAGTTTCTTCTCTCTCTAACGACGCGTAAAGTGTGCAAACTTTACTTTTGAGAAGTACTTAACAGTGCGGTGTTGACTTTACTCTAACATCTTCTAATTATGGCAGGTTGCTGTAAAATTGACTTTTTTTTATAATAAAATAAAACATCTCAGGCTTTCTAAAAAATTAAATTCTTAAAATCTAATATTGTTGATATTGCTGAAATTTAATATGGAAACATACTTTAGATAATGTTTCAGACAGTATTTCACTAAACTGTTGTATTACTTGACATTATTAATTTTATTTATACCGTAAAGCTTAATATTAAAAAACTGTATTGTGATATTCACGGACTGATAATTTGAATTTTTGCTCTCTATTCAATATAATATATTAATGTGCTTTTTGAGTACCATTAATTAAGAATATATAACAAACCATCGACATTGAAGCTTTAACTCTTTCAATTTTATTATTAACACTATTTATTTTTTAGTTATATTATTTATAAAATAGTACCTTCAAATGTAGTGCAAACTTTAACAAGACATAAGTTGTAAATAAATTAACTATATAGTAACCATGGGTATATTAAGAAACTGTTCCTTTAAATATGCCTTAAAGTAAATGTAGAATAATTTATGACTCGCTTTGTAAATCTATATCTTTGTAGTTTTACATGTACACATATTGATATCAATTAATCAATTATGTGCTAAAGAGTAAAAATGAGTTGTGTCGTAAAATTGTTGTTGTAAAAGATCACATGATATATACTTGTTAACAAAAATAATAATGGATATTTATTGATACTATTTTGTCCGTACTGAACATGAAGTTTACTATTCAACAAAATGTCAACAACTAGTCTCGATTTTTCAGTGATATAAATAACAGAAATGACAGACTGACGAAAAGGAGTACGGAATGATCTAAAGATGTATGTTTAACTTTGGCCGTCAGTTTATTCCTATATAATTCGGTGCACTTGATGACAACTAAATTATTCGTATCAATAGCAGAAGCTTACTTCTCAAAGATCCTCACTTGCTATTCAGCCAAACACTAGCATTTGATTGAAATTGGCAATTATTCACACAACATTTCTCGATTACAATGTTACCATTCAGTCAAACGAAATGACATAAATCAGTTCTACCTGGACTTTGTATATCTTTGATTGAAATGGGCTGCATTTAAATTTCTTCAACAATACACACTGTCTACTTTGATAGACAGATTGATTACCAAGCCAAATTTACACTTTTTCTCGTGTTAAAGAAAACTGCTATGAATTGATTTTTTATTGGTTACGTTACAAAAAGGTATTATCACATTATTCTTACACTTTTTAGATTTTTTTTGTTTGTTAACATTTTGTTTATAAACATACATCTTAATTACAGGGTTTTTAACAAAGAGAATACTGGGGACAAATAAGCATTTTAATTAAAGATTTATTTCAAACTTGTTATTACACCGCTATAGATCAATGTAAATACGTTTCGTACTCACCGCCATTAAAAACAGCTCCACTTGTCATACTCTCATATATAAAACGTAAAACTTCACAAAAATACGCGCATTTCCTTGTCCATCTGTCCTTCTGTTACCATCTTTTATGTCACATTCTGTTTCTTGACCCTTTCATTCCAATCTTCCATATCTGCCAAATTCGGACAGTCTTGCGTTGTACGAAGTTAGCATACATTAGTACGTTGCTTCGACTTTATGTTTGTACCTTCTACGGTAAGAGTGCATGCTCCAAATATTTAGTCAAATATCAATGGACAAGAATAATTATTTTTAGTAAAACATTTATTTCCAGAAATTGAACAGCTTTTTTTATTTCAAACGCAATGAATTCTTTAGTAATATTATCATAACAAAAAATAAATATATACATAATATAATATAATATAATATATATAACATATATAATACATAAAACTTAATTATTCTTCATACTGTATTTCAAATAATTTATCTTGTCCTGTGCATAATTTGCTTTTCATCGCACGGAGAAAATTGTGAAAATGCATATAAAAGAGTACTTTAAATATTACATCAATTGCGCTTTTAAAGTGTTAACGTAATCAAGTTTCGAATTTAGAATAGAAAACATCAAAAAGAAATTTACTCCGTGTATTATCTTTTTGTTTCTATGAACAAAATCTATTTATGAATATGTACGTGATAAGCACGCCTCTACTCGTAAATGGTTGTCCTTGCGTTCTTGCGTTTCGCGATTTCTCAAGATCTCAATGAGGTTGATGCACTTTAATGATGTATTTGAGAGATGTGCAATGTATATTATGATGGCCGAGTATGATATATAACGATGCCGAAGCATATTAATTAGACAGTGTCTTACATGAGACACATATTCATGTAAGTTGCCGTAAATATTATTTATTGCACGGTGTAACAAATACTTTGGACCATTTTGAGAAGCATGCCATTTGCTGCGATGCTCGACAAAGAAAAACAGAGGCACGAGATTCCGTACCTAGCAATCGCCAAATTCACAAGCCTAACGCCAAGCTTTTAATATATCACTCACAAGTTTCCTTATGTTTTCTTGTTATAGTATTTACGTAAAACTCTTTTTTTCGTAACTGCATGCACTTTTTTAATTTTACCTCTAATTAACATTGATCCTTGCAACTGCAAATATGTGCGATATAAGCGCACAAATTAAACGAACTTTTTCTTGCCTCAGTCGTTAAAATAGAATAAGCAGTTAGCTTATAATCTAATCATTTTGCATATTACGTAATTAATAGAAGCAACACCCTGTAAGAAGATATTAACCAATATATAAACGCAATACCAGAAAAACGATTAACGTACGAGACTGTTTTTAATCATTATGTTGGAATGTAAAATAATAACTTCAAATGAAAGATACACCTGTATTATATGTTTAAAAATTTATCTTTATTAAGATTAATTTTTAACGTAATTTGAAACTGTGGTTTAATTATTGGCCGTTTGAAGCTAAAAGTGTTTCATGAAGCTCAGCCATTTTATTAATCCATTTCCGCTCTGATGCCATGAATTACTACTTGAACAGCAAGTGGAAACTATACAACCTTAACAGTCTACCCTGAAGTAAAAGGAAAAGGAAAGAAAAAAAAATAAGAAAGTGGAAATGGCGTAAGACGAAGAAATTTTACTTGGCGAAAAAGAAATAAAAAATAATTCTTACTGTTCTTATTCCAACTTTATCAATTATTTGAAAGTCATTACACATTTTCACTTGTTCCAAATTTTAATTTATATTTCTATTTCACAAAGTGTTCCCTTTTGAACAAATTTAATTAGAAACAAATCACTGCACTTTGTAAATATTGATAGAAGCACACATGTACGTATTACTATTTGCGAAGCAGACTCTTCTGCTTTGTCTTTATCCGGCGTTTCAGAGATTTTAAAGTCTGTGATAAAACGAAGTCTTTGTTACACCCACAAATACCCTTACCTGCATGTACGGTGACGTAATAAAGTCTCTTCAAACGTTTCACAGTTACCGATTATAATCTCGATTAACGTAATAAGTGTAGAACATATAAAATTCTTAAGTAGTATGTTAAATGTATTTTTTCTAATATTCTACTGCAGTATACTTAACATTGTTTTCGATGTACCTATTTTCACTCGAGTCTCTGTGTCTTTAAAGCCAAGCATCATTTTCTACCATTATTTTCTATCAAAATCAAAGCACTTTTATCTTCTCAGCCATTGCCCATGCAGTCAAGGGTAATTACATTTAACTAATTACTTCCTCGAAAATAATGAATTACTCAAAGTTATAGTCATAGTGATTTTCTTTCTGTCAGTGTACTTAGTAGCTGAAACTAGTCAGTCATTTATGCACTCAATAATTAACTATAAAATAGATTTATATTAAATAATCATAAACAGAGCTGGGAGTATAAACAATTAAGTGAATAAGCAGTACAACTTGTTCATGTGTTTTTAATTAAAGAAAATTCTATACAATTATTTTTTTACGTATATATTTTTTTCGCGAGAACCGATTTTTTTACGAAAGTAAGAATATGGATCATTCGCAATTCTTCAAATTTGTTTAATGTAAAGAAGGTGAGCATCATAAAAGCCATTTTCAGAAGTGCTGCCAACCCTGTTCTAAGAGTTTTACAAGTTATTCTTGATTATAGAAGGAAAAAAGTCACTAGATATAATTAATAACTTTATGTACATTTTCTTTACTTAAATTTACGTTTTTGCATAAATTTAGTTTGGTTGTTAATTTACGTATAATCTTCAAAAACTTACAAATGACTTGTAATTATTCTCTATATTTCATGCGCTTCTTAAGGTCCAACGAATAATGAGTAAAGTAAAATATTATTTTATAAATCATACAGTTTATGTATAATATCAGTATACATGTAGAAGAAGCATCAAGTTTCTGTATAAAAAGAGTCGCATAAATCAGACGTGTATAATGTCATATTTTGACATGCAAAAGAGGCCACTATTTGCAGATCTGCGTTTTTCCTCTTGTTAATCGTACTGTAATGACACATGTAGCATAATGTAAAGTCATTGACAGTTATCGATAAATATTGTAAAACTTATTGGTGTGTAATTACTTCTTATGTAAAAAAAGTTTCTTCTTTCACAACCGACTGTAATCAACTGTTTCTCATCCCCAGCACTTTACTCACTGAAACGGTCTTTCTTGAGTGTTGATATTTTACAATAGAATGACAACCTCGAACTTTTTTGAAATTTGATCAAGGGCTCTGTAAGGATAGTATGAAAGATAAACTGTGGAGGTAAAGATGTAACATAAAAAATACTTTTACCATTAAAGTAAAAAGTTTCTTTCTGGAAGGGGGTCGATTAAACGACAATTAGAATGTTTTTTCTGCACCAGGAAAGAACTAACTTTACATCATCTCTATTGAGCACTTCAATTGTTACATATATACGCCAATCATCATACCTTCTCCCATTATGTTGTTCCTCCTCAAACATATTGTTGCAGTATGCCGGGATTAATTAGGTAATGTTGTGCATCTGTTCTTATACTCTCATCACGATCATCTCTTTGTCAACGCGATAAAACGATTATCCAGTATCAAAAAATCGTGAGGAAGACGGCCTTGGTCGAGCACCGGGACGAGACAGAGATAAGCCCTCCGATTCGGTCGACGATTAATTTCGTTGGCTCAACGGGGAATGCGATGAGACGTACGACAATAGCAGCAGTCAGTCCACCAGACGAGTTGTCGATAGCACTATCAGCTATCAACTGTTTAAAGACTATTCGATTATCCTGTCCTGTTCCTTCGATTCTCACGATTCTGCCCGAGCACATTAAACATCGTGTATGATTGACTGACGAGAAATATGTTTTGTTCGACAATTTCCTATATCCTCATTTTTGTAAGTTTTATTCTCCCTTAAAACGTGGCATGTGTCTATAATTTTCTTACTCGCGTTACTATCTGTTTTACCCTCTCACATATATACAAGTTCCAATGTGAATAATCCATCTTATTTATAATATATCATAATTTGTATCATATATATTTTTCAAATAATTGCGCAACAATTATTCCACGCTTAATGAATTGATTTCTTTGTGTATTTTAATCTAGTGAAAATTGTATTCTTTCTAAATATACATCTCAGAATTATACAAGCATACTGTACATATATAAATATGTATATAAATAAAAAAACACTTCTTCTACAATAATTTTAATTAACCACGGTAGTGAAAAGATAATTGTTTGATAATATCATTTAAATTACATTTGATACAATGTTATTAATTAATTTTATACATACGCGTAGAAGCGTAATTAGAATAACGCAATCTCGATAGGAATGAACTATAATGGAATCTTTATGCCATATATTAAAGCTATGTTACTACAATCCTAATTAATCTAAAATTTTGGTTTATTATTATATCGTACAGAAAATAATCTTTTGAAGTAAAGAATTTATGTAAAATTATTTTATTTGAACAATTATGCTGAACACATTGTACAAAAATTGATAATGACTTCTTTTTATCACGTTTATTCATGGGAAACGTCTTTGCCTAACATGAACTCTTAAAAAAAAATAATAACCATGATGTAAAACTGTAATATCTGAATTTTTTGTGTGATGTCTTTGTTGTGAAGTGTAATTCGTTTTGTTATGTTTTGCCTTGTAAATTTGTTTATATGCATATTCGATTCGGTAAAGTTGTGCCGAAAAAGTACCTTCTGCTTTGTACATGTTACAAATGAAAATTAAACAGTTTTGTTTTGTTTATTTGTGAAAATATAAATGCTCTTGCATAAGAATGTTTTGTCATTCAGCTCGGTGCTCGACATAATTTTGATCTTGCAAATAAGTTATTCTAAAAATTGCGAAGATTGTGCACAATGCATAGTGTCTTTGTTAGTTTGCAATATTCAGAATAATAATACAAGAGATTTCATCGTCGCGAAACAAATTTGATAAATGTTTAACTCAACTTGTCTGATGTTCACATTAGAAAACAAACAATGAGTGGAAAAAATGATTTCGCTCCAATTAAAAGTTTATTGAAGCCTTATTTATAAGACAAACAATATTTAAAAAATTTTTAATTTCATTTAATTGATTTTGATTCCCTACATACACAGCATTTCAAAGTAAACTCAACTGAGAAAAGTTCTAACGAAATCACAGTATGTGTACAATTTTCTTAATTATTACAACCATGTGAAGGCTACAATATTCAGTATATTTAATTTGAAGTATAAAAAGAAAGCTTTAGGAAATAAAAAGGAAATGTTTTTCATATTTTTTAACAATAATAGTACAACTTCACAATTAAAATAATTAAGACATTATAAACCCCGAATTGTGCAGCATATATAAAAATAACATATTGCATTTGAATATTGTAAATGATACGAATGTACTGTGATGTGGTTTAGTTATTGGCTGCATGCGTCGGAACACGCATACGTTATTTGTCAATACGTCGAATCGACGTTAAGTTTATAACGACTTTGATTGATTGTGACGTACGTCAAGAATCATACGTGAAACATCTTAAAACCACTGAAAAGATTAATAATATTATCTTCCTTTTTTCTGTTTCTTCAACACTCTAGTTGTTCAGGATAAAGCCTCTACCAGTGTTAGTAAGTACCGTCACTTGATCTGGTGTGATTGGACTGCTGTAGTTAGAAGGCTATGCGTTTCACCTTTATTATTATACTTAATTACTTACATTACTATGTACGTACAGACCTCTACACCACTTTGTAACTCTGATCCACTCGATCGACGATCGTCGACTGTACTTCACCCGTGTTCATGTTCATAGTCGTCCCTTCTTAGTAAACATTCTTTTAACATTTCAGTTCCTCAATATACAGTTTACTACAATTCCTTAATCAACTACATTTGCAATAGCGATGTAAAAATTTGCTTCAATAAGCATCTTGTTAACTTCTCATTGATTTAAGTCAGAATAAAAGTCTTTGTGTTGAAGAAAAATGTTAGAAGATCGTTTGCAAATTATTAAATAATCGTTTTAGCAAGAACACCGTCTTAACTTAAATGTTTAGAATTTTAAGGACAAACTATGAATTGAACATTATTCCACATCATTTAGAAGCTTTCTGTCCCTTTTCTTTTCAATCGATTTTTTTCACATTCATTTGTTTTCTATCTTTATTCTACCATACCACTTTCCACTCAATCGATCTTCGTTTTATTGATTTTTCGCAACATTTCAGTTCACAGTCTGACTCTTTACCGGGTATTCATCATATATGTCCATACAATTCACGGCATGCGGTTATAATGCGCGTGGCTATATTCATTTCAAGACATTTTTCGCATTGAAAAGCTTGAAAAATATTGATCCAACACAGTCTGCGATTTTATCGCAATACTCCAGAGTAGTAGTAGTAGATTTGAGAAACGTAAAAAGAAATAAATATTGCACTAGAACGCGCTAATTCGTGAAAACTGATTCGGGTAAAAGGAAAGTACTCGCCTGAAAAGATCTGCCGTTTATGCACATTAGAACAACATACAGAATATATATTTTATTACGCGACACTTATTACGTCAATGTCTTATTTAATACCAGCCATAAAAATACATAAGTAATCTAAACTTTGACCGCGAACATTCACTCCCTTTTTATCTCTTGGAAAGAAAACAGAACTTACACATTATACTTGACGTAGAATTATCCAAAAAAACTGTACGTAGTTTTCCTCGTACACAATCACATGTGTTAACCGAGACGGTTCACGTTCCATCGCCCCGGTACTCAAATGTCACTTTCACTGTATAATAATTTCTGTTACCCTCACTGCGTCCTTAGCGATACCAGCGTGCGACTGACTCACCGCTAACACCTTCCGATCACTCACAATATTCAATTATTTATCAGCAATTAAAAATTGAATTCCCATTATAGAGCGTAATTCAGTTTTGTCTCGCGCATTATGTAACACTGTGTCCGTCGTGACTAGAGCTTCTGCTTATTATCACACGATCGATGTATAGCATCGCTAGACGACGTTACATGCATTTATGGTATATGAACATTGTTACGATCTGAAACTTATCGCTGATCAATGAGAGAAGATTCGATTGTCATTCTCCCCATCAACATTCAATGAATTGTCAGATCAGAAAATTGAATACTTCAAAATTTACTAAGAAAATTCGGTTGCATAGATTACATTGAAATAAAATAGTGAGATATTAACGATATTATAATAGTTTTCAAAGATTTACGAAATTGGTATA
>JABFPT010000639.1:8108-32716 GCA_022817245.1 Nixonia krombeini | reverse complement strand
GACGAATACTTATGACAACAAAAAGTTTCAGCCTATAAATTACTTTCCGTATTACATCGGATAATCATTAGTGATCAAAGTAACAGTATATGTGAAAATAGAGAATGGTAAGATGGAAAATTGACAGAAAATTTTACAACGTGAAACATTCTAATAATAAATGTGCATTTTCATTTCATATCCTTTTTCTTGTTCATCTTTTAGTTCAAAGAATGTTAACCTTCCTCTGCACAGTTAAGATAACTAAATAAAAGTAGCGTATTAGTTATGTTCCATGCAACATTATTTGGCATTAGACTTCAATGTTGAAAATTTGTCTGCCACGTAAAAAAGCACTTTTGACACACAATTGCTGCCTTCGTACAGGCGGTTTTAGTTTTTACGAAAGACATGGAAAAAACAGCCCAGTAGTTGCTACAGAAACGCGTGTTGAGGGAAGTGATTTGTATTTGCAGCAAAGCAACGACTTTCCCTACTTTTTGAATAAATGAATCTCAACAGCTTCACGTCCCGGATTAGCAGAAGGAACTACCGACATATGGACGGAAAGACAAAAAATCCCACCTAATAGTGATGTTTCATTTATTCCTGCTAACAGGCGAAGTATAAATATGAAGCAAGAGCTGTTGTTACACGGAAATGAACAATTCAAAATGGAATCAGGAACAGGACAACTTCTTAATACTTTATTCTGTTGAAACTGTATCAAGACAATGTAAAGTGATCGATTAGTAAAAAAAAATCTCCTTTTTTACAAAAGTATATATTATGCTAAATTTTACTCTTTTAATGGAAAATAAAGTAATTCGTTTGACATTATGTAGTCTCGTGCCGCCGGCTTTTCCGTTACGATAACGCTTAGTAGAGGGACGAACAGGTAAAAAGTTAACTATTGAATAAAGAAGAAGGAGCACGTTAGAGGTGTCGGTGGGGAGGAACAAATTTGAAGTCGCCCATAATGGTCGAAGACGAGAACGGAGGACCAGATAGTTGTCGGCGATAAGTCAGCTGCTGAGCCGTATCGCGACGTCTAACCCGTCGTTGTCGCCGTCGCCGACGTCGACGCTATAAATAGCATCGGTGGGTAAATATGTCGGGCAGACATTGACACAGCGAGCGATAACGCCTTTAATGTCCCGACTGGTATTTGACGGCGTGGAGGAGCGCGATACCCGCGGCCTCGCGCGAAGACGATGCGCGACGGCGGCCCAAGAGAGCCGGCGCGTTTGCCGCGAGCGGCTAGAAACGCGGACGGTGCGACTCGTTAAACATTTTATGCCCGCCGCTCCCTGAAACGATTACGCTTTACGAGCGTCGAAAATAAGTATTGAAGTAGTTATTGTCTTCCTAGCCATTTCGTTAATTCCTGAAAGCGTTGTCATTACCAGGTGAAAAATCTTTGGCTCGCAAAGCGTTTCAAATGCGAGCCTCTCGACAGGGCGAAATCGACACAGTGGATTTTCGTCAATCGTGAGCCGCATACTCGGCACAGCTTTGCTATCTCCCTCTCCCTCCCTTTCTCTCTCCCTATCTCTCTCCGTCCCGACACGGGCCCTCTGACGGACTAATTAACACGACGGCAGAACATGCGGAAAGCACTTTGAGTGCCGACTGTTCGAAACAACGCCGCCCTTTCAGAACGCGTCAGCGACATAAACGGCTGCGAATATTAAGGTCGACCGCCGACGCCGAGACACGGAGAAAGGCGCGCCGGTCTTCCGCTGCATTCCAGCGAATATTTGTCAATTGACTGCCCGCGCTCGTCGATGCTTGCCTTCCGCCACTTCGAGCCACGTCTGGGACACCGCGGGAGCCTCCACGGCCATCTCTTTTCTCCGAAGGTTGCTCCGCGCAACTGGGCCGTACACGAGTCCGTGTACACCAAGGAATCATCGTCGGTCTTTGTCATCGACTCAATCGTACTCTTGTTTCTCAACCATTGCCCGTATTATCCCGATAATTGTACGGAAATCAATTAGCGAGTGGATTAAATAGCGCGAGAACTGGACGGTCGTTAATCGAAATGATTGAAAGGAGACGGAACGCGTCGCCGTGTAACGCAGTCTGTTTCCCGTGGAAAGGATGGCTTTTCCTGCGAATAACGCGAGGAGAAGGACGAGAAGAAAGAGAGGAAACTGTGCGAAGTTGCCGACTTCCCGAGAGGATTCCGACACTTCATTCCCATTTATTTTCATGCCAGGGAAAGGAATCGCGACGAGATGGCGCGCCGTCACTCGCCGGGCAATCCAGTCCTCTAATACATTTCAGCCCCCGCCACGCGAGGGGACGCCGCCGTCACCGTTGCCGCCGTTTCTTTTCCTTCTCGCTTCTCGCTCTCGCGGCGCGATCGACCACCAAGTCTGGCCGTCGTCGTCGGTAACGAGAAAGTAACGCTGAAAGTCTTACCGTGCCGATACTCTTCCCGCAAAGGAAAGTACGATTCGACGGCACGCCGTTTCGCAACGACCGCGGCGAACAAGAACGTTTCCTCAATTGTGTTGTCGCCCGACCAGAAGACATCTAAAATCGTCAATGTCAATACTTTACATCACTACCATCTTTTATTTCATTTATTATTTACAGTTTTACATACTCCGTTGGCTGACATTTGACAATAGCTCTTGCAACTGCGATTTAGCATTATGAAACGCGATAATTAAGGAATAACACCTGCAACTGCAACAATGGGGAATATGTTTTGCAAAATTTTGCAATTGCCATACGTCACAAAAAAATGTGCCAGCTACTTTTGCTAATTCGTAGCTTCTAAATTGTCATCACAGATGTCGTCACCTTTGCTTTTGAGCATCTTTAAAACAATGGACGTATTCAAATAAGATGAATTGCATAATCTCTTTACAGAATCGCGATACTATTAAATATTTACGATACCTTGTTGTGGCAAAGAAAAATGCACTTTTCCAATTGAACTCATTCGAATGTCTTTTCAACAATTGACATCGTGAACTGATTTGAAGCAAAATTCGACAACTAAGTCAAAACTGCGCACATCTTCCATTGTTCGCATAACGCTATTCGAAGGCGCGCAATATTTAAATATTTTAACAATCAAATTACAGATGCGCGATAAATCACAACTATAAAAACGGTGTTTCGACGTCAGAACCATTTCCTTTAACCTATACGAACTTGTAACGGTAATAAAATTAGAACCGAGCAAGCCTCGTTTACGGCACGCCATATATGGCGAGCAATTTACTCGTACACGGTAAAAATCGTCGTTTATTGTTTTACCAAAATTCGAGAACGAGCTGCAGAGCACGTGAAAAATAATAAACGTCACGACCGGCGGGTACAGTGCGCGCCATTTCATCTTTCGGTGAATATTTTTCATTTCTGTTAATATTGTCAAGTATTAAGTATACAACTGAATCGACGCACGTAGTGAGAAGAGACGAAAATGGTCACATTTGTCGTGCCGTACGGAACGGTCCAGCATCATTATGCGTCCGCGAAACCGATACATCGCGATTCGTAATAAGAGCGTCATGATTCGCTCGTACAAATGTTCCCGACGTGTCGCAACTATCTTCCTCTCCGTCGTTATCTTCCCACGCGTTGCACCCGATAATCTCTTTCTCCTCGCTCCTACAAGCCCGCGCGTCCGACGTATACGTGGGACGAAATCGCCCGGCGAGAACACCGCTCGTCCACTTTCCTCCATCGCAGGCGTATTCCAGTGCGCGCGCAAATGCTCTCGTCCCCGTTGGAAGACTGGCATCCCGGTCCCCGTCAAACGGACGATTCGCCCGTATGAACATACGAAAAATAGCAAAAAAGCCGACGCCTACAGGCGTGACGTGTCCGCGGTTCCGTGCGATTTAACACGCGACCCACGCGATGGCGACTCGGCAAACGAGCGCACGAAAATGATGAATCGGCTGTGTAAATCAAGCCCCGCTTCGATTTATATTCATTACTATATACCGAGGTATTTATTTACAAGGAAACAGAGCACCTCGTTTACTCATCGTGCCTGATCGGTGTCTCCTCACGACGAAAAAGAAAAGAGTAAAGGAGAAAAAAAAGTGGTGCGCGTCCGCATCGTCGAAAGCGTCGTGAAGTGTAACACAGAGACTCGGCACAAGCGGGTAAAAAACGACTTCCGCGTATCGAGGAGGTCGATAAAAGAAAGATAAATAGCTCCGTAATGACGCCAGACGTTAACAAACGAATTACGTTGCCGTTGTCGGACGACCTAAATTATTGCCCACACGAATGTTTACACGACCGTTCCAAGGCACTCCCGGAATCGCGTTTGACGGACATCCCGAATCGGGACTCGCGGAACAATGCAAATGCATGGAAGTTGCTTAATCGGCGACAAAACGTGCTGTGCGCTTCACGCGATCACGGCGCACGAACCGATTGTTGCAAATGTCACAACTGGTTTTTTCCCGCGCCAAGTCGGCTTACTTTGCATCATCGCTGATTCTATGTCGACGTGACGTAAGAGCCAACGATCGTTTTCAGACTTTAGAGACGTCTACGACCGTCTCGAGGTATCGATTGCGATGGATATAGGCCGAGTTACGTAGCGCGCGTGCGAGATATGGAATTTCACGCGAGCCGATATGCCCGAGATGCGCGACTATCAGCGGCGGCCGATGTCCTCGCTTAATCGCGAAAGCCTGACCCGCGTTTCGCGGCTCTCTCGCCACTTTACTGCCAAGCTGTTCTATATCTAGCGCAAGGAGCTGCTGCGTAGGTCCGGTCGGCAATACCTGGCGCCGCCAGCGCGGTTAATTCAATCAATTAGGCATTACTGTCCACTGCTTTGTGAAAGCGAGGCAAGCGTTTCCTAGCGACACCGTGGGAGCGAGATCCAGCGCACCGTGTTCCGCTCTTGCGATAGAATCGCGAATGCAAAGCGCTCTTCGGAACACGGTTTTAACGTGCGAGGGGAGATGTCTTATTGCAGGTCTGATATCGGCTTCAGGGAAACTTGGAAAATTAAGAAAAGGAAAAGTCTCACCGGTCCTCGTGCTTTTGCGAACTCGCGTACCGAGATGACGGCGAAAGGCATGGATTTCCGGAGTAACAATGCAAATTTACGTTTCAGCAATCTACAACTTTCTGCGGCATCAAGGCCGAGGACAAAATGAGCGACCGGTACGAGTAATCCTCTGATCTTAACTACCAACGAAGTAGAAAAGTATAATAAGAGGAGAGAAAGGAGAAAAGGAAGAGGAAGGTAAGAGGATCCCGTATCCCGAAGCTTTCCTCCTGCACGGTGTCGCTTCTAAATAGGCATAAGCATAGACACAACAGCAATGTACAAATAAGTCGATGGGGACCGCCGTCGCTTGGCAGTAAAGGGCTGGTTGCTAAAGTTGCGTGCATCGTGAAGCGTTCAACGACAGCTTTAGCCATTGCCACGACGTCGTACCGAGCGTAGGAATTGAGTTACAGAAGCGAAGCGTCGTCCTTGGACGATGTCAGATGTCTCGGCATGAAGAGTGTACATATCGCGTATACATATATATATATGGGTCGGGGGTGGAGAATTGAGAGAATTGAATAGCGACCGGTGGGTGGAGAAGAGCGTATGTATATAATATATATATACGTATATACATATGTATATATATATACATAAATAAACGTAAAGTATGTATATGCGGTAGTTACCTTGATGCTGTCGTAGCAGGCGGTGACGCGGCCGTTCTGCACCTCGACGTTCGCCGGTGGATGCGCGAACTTGCACTCCGTGTCTGGCCTGGTGCACTTGTTGCGTTGAAACTCCCTGCAGACTTCGAGCTGGAGCCACCGCGAGTCCTTTCCGTTCAAGAGGTTGTTCATGTTGACCATCGCCATCTCGATCGATCGGCCTCTGCTTCCTTGGCAACGATAATATCGCGGACGACGCGAAAATTATTGCCTGCCGCTCGCCGTAACGAAGACTTTGCTGGAAGCTCGACCAGTCTCTTTTACCACTCTTCTCTACCCTTCTCTACCTTTCTCGCTCTCCTCCTCGTTCTCTATCTTCCCATTCACGTTCTCAGCTTCAGCAAAGGCTTCGCGACTGCCGGTGCGAGCTCGTTTCTCCCGATTATCACCTGGATTCCTTAGCGCCTCTCGGGCTGCTCGTCTTCCAGTTCCGCACTCTCCCTTTTCCTTCTTCCCTCGCTCAGTCCTTGCCGTTGCGGTGAGGAAAGGTTTGCGGCCGACTTGTGCGAGTGTGTCGACCAGATGCTTGCTCGCGTCCTTCTTCTTGGGCAACTAGCCGCTCAATCCCTCTGTTATTAGTTACGTACGTGCGTATATACGTAGTATGTACTGGACGACCCAGCGGGGTATTCAACAGGCAGAGACAAGCGTGATATCCGAAGGTCGCTTCGTCGAGTATCGCAAGCCGGGATTCGGGATTTCTTGTCGATATTGTTGTAGTTGTTATTGTTGTTGTTCTTGCGTAAGGATAAACAGGTAGGAGAAGCCGGGACTCGGAGAAAAGCGGCTGAAATGTGATTGACGAGACGACGGGAGAAAGAGAGAGAGAGAGTGTGTGTGTGTGTGGGACAGTGTGATGGAGAAACAGAGACAGTGTTCTTTGCGTGCGTGCGTGTGTGTATGTGTGAAAAAAAAGAGTAAAAGAGAGAAAAGATAGAGAAAAGAGAAAGAGAGAAAGTGCACGAGTGGTGCAGGTTGGGTTGAAGGTCGAGTCGGATCGGGGCGGGAGGGGAGGGGGGAGAGAGATTGCGAGTTAGCGTGACGTCGCTTCCGTTCTCCTCGATTTTACGTCATTTATTCGGCACTCTCCTGGCTCCTTCCGCGGATGACTTCCGGTACTTCTGTTCTGGAAACATACCAAAAGCGAAAAGTCGCGTTACTGCGAATGCAAGTAGCTGATTTTCTATAGTTTTGCACAGTGTGCGCGTGTACGGTTGCGGTCCATATCTCGTGTGTCGGTGTGCGTGTGTTGCGTGTCATGTGTGAGAGAAAGAAAGAATACGGGGCAAGGGGAGCGGCGAGAAAGAGAGAGAAAGTAAGAGAGTAAGAGGTCGGTCGGGCGGTCGGGGAAGCAGGGATATGGGGAACGACAGCGAAAAGCAAGGTCAGATTCAAAGCGCAGTTTCTACCAATGCAAGCACGCTTACGTTAGTGAGTCCTCGCTTTAACCTACGCCGAGGTCTCTCGATTCTGCCAGCGTGTTATTTCCAGGCTATTCTCGCGCGGCAGAACTGTACAATCAGGCGAGCGTATTTTCTCATTCGCACGGCGCTCTTTATTTTAATTCGTTTCCCAATCGCGGATGTACAGTTTTGCCATAAATGCGATACTATACACAGTCATATATACACATATATACATATATGTATATATTAACGTGTGCGTGTTATCGTGCGCACGTGTACGCGCAGTATATACGCGCATGCACAGAGACACGCGGGGATAGAAATAAGAGAGAAAGCAACCATTTCAGCCAACACACCTGCTTTAGCTATTTATACATTTACACACAATATACACGTGCTCGTTAGTCGTACGATTCGCAAGATCTGTAATTCGAAATGAACGATCCGAAATGCGGAAAGTTTGCCACTTCTTCCACGGTCCTTTAGAATATACCGAGGTCTTTTCCCCTGAAAGTTTGCTCACGTTTTCTAGATATTACGGATCTAACTTGTTTCACTTCGTAAGAACGTGTCCTGGTTATATTCGGAGCTGATTCGACGATCTCGAATTTCGCTCGGTGGGTATATTGGTCAATAATGGGAGCGAGAAGCTGCCAGGGCAGAAAGGCTCGAAAACGTCTCTCAGAACCTGCTTCGCGCGGACTTTTAGGATCGCGGTGCCGCCACCGCCGTTGCCGTCGCTGCCGCTGCTGAATGGATAACAAAGTTGGGTCACGGCTTTCCGGAACCAGCCAACTTTCGGTATAAACAACTTTGCCGAATCCGTATTTACGTCGAGAACTTGCCCGCGATCGATAGAGTAGGTGGAAAACAAAGTAGTTTAAACAAGGCATCATTTCACGGGGAAGTAATAATCGTAATTAAAGCTCGAACTGGAAAAGAACTTTTTGCATTAAAAACACGCGGTCGGGGAATTCGCTTGCGTGTGATAATCACGAGACCTGTATCCCCGTATTGCTCGATTGCGAGGCAACATTTACGCAAAGCCGTATTCACGCGTGAACGAATGTCACGGTTATGTTTCAATTTATACGGATCTGACAAAATTGATAAGACGTGGATGTCGACGGATCATAAAAGTAGAATTGACTAAACCCGAGTCAAACTATACCGTCCCACCTCTCTTTGCCTCCCTCGCTTTTTTCCAGATTCCCATCGCCCAATTCAACATCCTTTGCCCTTTCTGTGACCCCTTTCGATTTCAATAACACTGTGGCAATTATAGTGACGAGGTATAACAAAGCATTTTCGACATTCCTACGCTGAGTTCATTCGAATTGCTCGATACAAATGACTTAGTGGAATTTTCCTGTTACCAATAACAATGACTTAATTTACAGTCATATTCGCTGCAATAATTATAAATTGAGGTTACTTCTGTGAAACGTGTAAACGTAGCGTTATGCGTATTCCTTGTCACTTCTGCTTTAATTTTTGTTTAATCTTCCTGCAATCTCCCTCCCCACTGCCACGGGTGACATTCGTACGAAACGACGGCACTTTCTACAACGGCATCTAATGTTTGTTAGGGTAATCGGACTGTCCTTCCTCTAACAATTTTCCAAATGACGAAAGTTGCTTAAACTGAACGCAAATATTATTTATTATAATTTGTTGCAAATATATTTTTGAGACGTTTACACCTTCTACAATTATGTTTAAGGTCCATTCACTGCTGCGGTTGATACAATTATGTATAATAAATATATATTTCAACCCATTAATGGTTTATTTATCCTTTACATTTGAGCACATTTTTGTCTATTGCGTCATCTGGAACCGCCAGACGGACTAAAGTTCTCTACGTTAATAGAGGTGATTAAAGAAACTGCTCCAGCTGGTGTTATATTCCGGAGTTTGAATCTCTGATAAACCAACTTCTTCTGCTTAAAAATGTGTAGGGAATTCTAAAGTACAATTTCATGACGCAAATTTCAAATCGCATTAGAAATCAAATACCAGCTCGCTAGATTTTTTCTTCCTAACTTCGCAGGTTTGACATAAAAAAAGTAAATTAGATTAATCTGACGATAAGTTGATTGTTTTTATGTCAATCACGAATTTTTCTTCGAAGTCTTTTCTTAATGCCTTTGGAGGAGATTAAGACAAGTTTACGGCGGATTAAAATGAACTAAAGAAAAACTCAGCCTGAGCATCCTCTTGATCTCAAAACGTATAAAAGTGTTATTTCATGCACTGTTTGAGGCTGACACAAAACTAAGAAGAGGATGATAAAATTGAAAATTATGATTTCAGCACCTCTCTCTCAAGGAGAATAATAAGTATAGCGGAGATGCAGAACAAAAACGAAAAAATTGGAGGGGGTGGAGGCGTTTTCCGTAGGATTTTCGTTACCGTACCCCTCCGTAGCCAATTCCATACCCCTTCAATTTTTGTCGAAAAATCAACTTCGAGATGCAGCTACGATACATCTCCGACTACGTATGTCGTGCATACACCGACGGTCGACCTATGTCGACCCGTCCTACCATTGGGAGCGGAGATATTGAACAAAAACGAAAAAAATTTGGGGGATTTGAATGTTTTCCGTAGGATTTCAAAGTTCTTGCGCTATAACTTCCCTCTATGTCGGACTTTTCAAATGACTAAAACCACATCTTATTCCGTGCACTGAGATCTGTCCAGTGAGTTACCTCACATCGACGCTGACCAATAATACGGAATGTAATAACAGTTAATGTACAAGTAGTTCAGTTTTATCCCCACTACTTTGTTTTTTTTTTTGCAAAAAAAGGCACTTCCAGTCGAAAGCGCCACAAATGATACACAGATTTGGACTCCTCGACGAAGCGCGCGTCATATAGTGTGAAAAACAGAAGAAAAAATTGTTGAAAATTTTTTCGAAAAATTTCAAAGGGGTACAATTTTACTTTAATTTTCAAGAAAAGGGAGCCAACTTCACAGGGAAATATGTGACTAAGTTTTATCATCGCGTTTTTCAACATTGAACCCTGAACTACGTAGAAGATTATACAATTCCTGTTAATATTTTTGTATAATTATCAAAAAGTTAAATACTAAATTTAAGAACACAATGTAACAATGCTATAATCTCGCAACGACAGAACCGATCCTGAAAGGCATTTGTGCATGAGTCACTTTGTAGACCACGTCTATCCTAAATCAAACATTAGAAATAAAATGTAGCTCAACTGACTTTTATTACACAAATGACGTAAGATAATTCATTAGTACACTCTTTATCGCATTTCAACTGTTTACTTTAAAAGATAAGCTAAAGTATAACTCAAAAAGAACTAGAGTTCGGTGATATCAATTTCTATAATCAATACAAACTTGCAGCGTTGCCAAATATCGTATTATTCGTTATCGACATACAGTTGCCGTTATTATGATCGTAAAATGTTCTTAAATTATTTTTGTCTAAAGACAATAGCACAAGAAACCTATTTTAACAACTTAAAGATAAAATCTCTTAATTATTTATTTTGTTTAAATGTAGTCAATTATCGACGTGCTTGAAAACCACCGACAAGCTACGCGTCACTCAGTTCACCAAAGTTCATATTTCCAAAAAGTGATTTCACTTGGAGAAAAAAAGAAACGAGTCACGACTCGAGGACTGTAAGCGTGAAATTTCTGCCCCTCGCCCGCATGTTTGCCAAGGGAATTAATCGGTTTACAAGACAGACGTTATTTCGATCAACTATTTCCGTTGCGTATTCCAAGTCAATCCTCGTTGCGCATTCATTCCGATAATAAAACAGTAACCATCGATCAACGCCGAACGCAGCTGACAATTAATTGAACAAATCGAATGATCGGCCGGCGACCGCCGTGGACGATAATCGCGTCGTCCGGCGACGATCGGCGAGTGGAGCTGTTCCGGCAGATATCGAAGGGAAGCGGCGACGGGAGTGGGTTTGAAAAAGCTCACCCGATAGATCGAGAGGTATCAAGGGCTTAAGGAAAGGAACGAGGGAAAAATAAACTGGCGGCGGTGTCGCCGACGCGCAGTACAGGCGAGGCGAATAAAAGGGCAGGAAAAAAGTAGCGAGGCAAGACTGTATCGCAATTTAGCGTCGCCCGAGTAAGCCGCTTATATCAAAAGGACGCAGTCGTTTCTCAAGCGGGCAGGCGGGCGGGCGGCCGCTAAAGTTCCGGGACGTATGTCCAGCCGGGAGATATTGCGCGCCGGCCGTGCGGGGCGGAAGCGGGAGGGATCGCGCGACCAGCGAGAGGGGAGAACGAGATGGTGGCCCGGGCGATCATTTATTGCGCGCGGAACGAGAGCGCGGCCGAGATCGCGGGACAGATTCGTTTCAAAGCGACGCTCTCCCCGAAGATTACGAAGCTTCCGCGAGACACCGTTTTGTCTCCGGCGAGCGGTAATCCGACCGGAGTATATATTACGTACCATCGTTACAATGGGGCTCGAGATCACTTGGAAAAATTGCTGACTGAGATTGCAAGAAAGGCTATTGGTCAAAAACCCGACCTCCGAACGACAATAAAGGACGATTTATCATGCCGCCGGATAACGAGTCATCTCGGCAAAGTTATTTTCTTTATTAATGCTCGCGCTGTCGCGTCCTGCGACGTCACTGCGAGAGGCAGGCACATCGCGCGCGGTCGCCAAATCTGTTCTCCGTTTTCCCGGAATCGAACAGATCTACGGTTTGCTGCGTCGGCCGCGTACCGCGTAGGCGAATAAAGACGCGTTTGTTGTACGTGCATTCGCCGGATTAATTACAGCACGTTCGATATCGTCGCTCGTGCGCGGTGCGCCAGCTCCGCAGTTATTTCCGACCGTTACGAGCGAGCCTGTTTGTGCCTCGCCGCCGCGCTCGCGTCGTCAATGCCGCGAAGACGATGAACGGCGTGTTAAAAAAAGCTGCCATTTCCACGATGAGGCTCGTGCCTCGACGGGCAAATGCGCCATAAACGCATCGCCGTTCGCGAGCAGCCGCCTAAACGCTGCACAGCTCGCAATCCCATTCCCCGCCGACGAGGGGAACATTCGGGGAAGAGCAGTCGTTTTGTCGTCGACGCGAACACGTTCGAAGGAGCGAGCTATCGCCGATCACCCGACGCGGAATTAATCAACGCCTGTAAACGTTTTGGAAAATCGATATGCGCCGAGTCGTTTTGATCCTCGCAGCCGCGTGTCCCGTTTCCCCCTTGGCTTAATCTCCGCTGGATAACTTCAATTAGCGGCTTTCAGGGCGAGAGAGAAGACTCGCCGATTAGAATCCCGAAATTCAATTAGTTAATTTAATCGGCGGCAATGGCGCGGCCGCGCGATGCCTCGCATTATTTCATTTCGCTAATTTCGATTTTTAATTCCAGCCCTATTGTATCGGTTGGTCAATGAGAAACTTTGACGAGATTGGAGTGTGTGGGTGAGTGGCTGTAGGGAGAGGAAGGAGACAGAGAGGGGGAGAAAGATAGGGATGGAAACGGGGAAGGACAGGGAGAAGGGCATGGAAGGGACGATCCATTTCGCGGTAACAAGAGCATCCGTCAAACCGCATTGTGCTCGGCCGATGTCCGTCGGCGTATGAAATCGCGAGCAGTCGATCGGAAACGTTAAAAATCAGTTTCTTTAACGATATCCCGCTCCAGAGGACGCGCGTTACGCGATGCAGCGGCGTACAAGCCATGTTCGGCTCGCGCGACCGAGCCTCCTCAATCGACTGTAACGGGCAGCGACGGCGGCGTGGCGGCCGGCGTTTTACACCCGCCGCCCATCACGCGCGTCCGTTAATAATCCAATTTCACAATCGGGAAAATGCAACTGCTCTCGACAAAAATAATCACGTGCGATTAAACGATTATCCGCGCGGTTCCCCGCTCGTGGCGTCGCTCAATCGACGCTCGTCCTCACGGTCGTTTAAACGGAGCTTTAAGAGAAATTACTGTACGAAAGCAATGGGTCACCGATAGACAATATCAGCAAAATTCTCGGGAGGAATTGCATACGAAGGGGGGAGATAACTAGTCGGGAAAACGGTCACTTTTGCTATTGTCACCATCGGCCATCTTTGCTGCGCTCGTATCTCAACGATCGTTAATATGCCCGTCTTGAATTCTCCGGCTTTAATCGGATAGAAAGAACAAATCGCGAGTCTCTGCGAGCCACAAGCTCCACATTTACCCGAGAAAATTACGGCTCGGCGATGTGTTCTTTTCCCACGCAGTACCGCGGAGACGACAGACGCCGTGCCGACGCTGCTGTCGTCGGACCCTCCGCAACGGAAATGTTTGACCTACAGAATCCGATCACCGAGACCAGACTTCACGGTCTACTTGCCGCGACGAAGATGGCGATAGTGTGGCATCCTCTGCGTAACCTTGGTTCATGTCGCGGATGAAAGGCGTGACCGAACCGGCGAGTACCCGCATTTGCCAGCACTTCCTCATCTCGAATGTAATTTACGTTATTATTTTGATCCCGGACAAACAAGCGCCCCCCGTTTTGACTATTCCTGCCACTCGATAACTCCCTTCATCCCTCTTCCCCACATCTTTTTCTCCCTCACATTCTCATCTCCCGACTTTTTAGCAGAGCTGCCGGCAAATGCGAACAATTAATATTCCGTCGCGGAAAACGAGGAGCGCAACGCGAGCGCATAAATCCGGGCGGGATCAGCCGTCGAAGAAGCGGATGGCCGTGATCGCGCGATTCGTTTCAATTTTCGGAACGGCGTAACGTCACGAAAGTTCGTAATGGAGTTTGCGAGGATTCTAAGGGGGCCGCGCGAGGCGACGCTCGACGAAAAATGGCGAGGAGGCGCGCGCGACTTTCACGGCGTAAAATATGTTTATTCAATTCCGAGTGAAACGCATCGCGCCTGGATCATCGAATCGAGCGAGCCGCGTGAAAGATGAACGCGCGTTTCGCCGCTTCCACTTCCTAATAATAATGAGTGGCAACGCAACGATGAGCTCGTTGTGTTTTCTATGAAAGCAAACGATAACGAGGCGAAGGCGCGGAAAACGGACCGGTCGAGTCCGATGAACGTTTAAGCGTGTTCGTTGGTTATCGCGGGAATGACAGCGTGATTAATTAGCCGCGGCAAATTCGAAGACGGCATTTTATCTTGGTTACGGTTTCTCGGCTATTCGCACCGATCCGGCCATTCAAATATGTACTTTGTTGAGTCAGCCGGCGGGCACGATAATCTGCCAGGATATAAAACGTGTGGCGGGTAAAATGAATCGAAGGCAAACAATGCGGCGTCGCGTATAGGAGTCGCATAACTTTGCATCGTGTTCGCTCGCCAAGAGGGAAAAAGCGACCGCGTTGTTGGATGAATGTAGCGGGGACTACGGGCGAGGCGCCTCCGGCAAAAATTCTCCTCTGTGTATATAAAGCCGGGAATAAGAACACCGCTTTTGCTCTCGGTCATGATTAAATTTAATACACTCCACGCGAGAGTGACGAACGACGTCGGTGGCGACGTCGGTGGTGGTGGGGGAGAGCTATCCTTAAGTGATTATAAAACGTTTCGTTCCCGCTTTTCTTGCGCAATCTAAGAAGCAATCAAGCTCGAATAAAAAATTGAAATGTAAATCGCCGCGAAGGAAATATCAGCCGAGTCGTTTATGTCGCCGCATACTGATTAGCCGCGATCCGCTTTATTTCACCGGCGTGCTTTACCGCGGGTTTTCGCTGTCGCGGCTTGATTAAACGTAATCATTGGCAACACCCTCGTCCGCGTCGATTCGTCTTTGATGGCCGTAGTTATCGACCGCGGCCGCTCTTAATTACGCCCGATCCGCGCATACTGTCTTTCCGCGAAGGAAGAAGAAGAAGAAGCCTCGGGGAACGTGGCGGTGCCGCACGAGCGAGGTCGCGGCACTTTATCGCGCCCTTAACGAGCGCCTATCACGGACTCGCCGACGCCGACGTCGACGCCGTCGCGTCGACGCTCAGCGCCCGTATCGATGAAAGTGCGCCGATAACTTTTCCCGTGCGAGCCGGACGTTAGATAGAGATCGTGACTCGGACTTTTGATAAGATGCAGAACGCACTTTCACCGGATAACACCGCGCCAGTTACTTTGCACGGAAAAATCATTTCCTCGATCCAACGTTAAAACTCTCTGTACGCTTTACCACTTTTTTCACCATCCGACAACCGCCATTTATAGCGCTCGCTGGCTCGTTCGAGTGAACGAGCAAAATGTTTCAATATTATCTGAAAGCAACAAAATTCGGTCTGTTGTGGCAACGGAGTTTCCATCGCGCGCCTCCTTCTCGGCTATATTGATTCCGAGGTTTAATTCTGTAACTAAAGTATACTCTTAATTCAACGAAGCGTGGCAACAACGTACCAAAATAGTTTCCCGGGAGTAGCGCGGAGTTTGGTTTGAAGCAGAGCGCGTTGTGGTGCATATCCTCGGAATGCATAAATGCTGCTGTCCGAATATACATGTATATATATGTGTGTATATATATATATATATATATGCACATATTATAGATATATATCTGCGGTCTAAACGTTACGACATCTGTAGAATGGTTTGACAATCGGGAACATTGGTTCCTGGAATATACATTGCTAATACTGGCGACCGGAAGAAGCTACTATTCGTGTCCCGATGGTGATATACGCCACCATCGGCCATATGGCGACTGGGCTACTTTTCGAGCCAACCGAACCTAACCTCCCTTTTTCAGAGCGCGCCACGTCGAGCTCGCCGCCTCGAAAATAACACGAACGACCAATTTGCGAAATTGTGGATGTTCCAATCTTTTAACTCGGCGCTTGCGAGCAATTCCCCAAATTTTCGTTGAAAACGCGTTCGCGTTGAAAAACGCGACGATACAGCGCATAAATCGACGCTTTTAATGAAATACGCGTTGCCATCGCTCGTCGTTAAGAAGCGCGAGCTGTTTCCGCGCGGAAAAAGCCGCGAGACACTTTATGGAGTCGGCAAAGCCGGCCGGCTCGTTGACTCGTATCGATGGGATAGCGGCCACGGGCGTTGTAATTTTTTCCCTATCATTTCCCCGTTCGCGCCCACCGTCGACGCTCCGGCATGATACTTCGCGTCGTGAACAGTCAACGATCTGTTTTCTATAATTCACTTACAAGCCCCACGGCACGGCTCGTTAACCGCGCTGTAACGCCCGCCATAACGAGAACACAACGAGAAATAACGTCGATATCCGGGTAACTTCGCCCGCCGATCGTCGATCCTGCCAATTGTTTACGGACGTGAGGACTCTCCTCATACGCCGTTTGGCGACACCAGGGGTCTCCGCTTTCGCGTATTTTCACTCTTGTTCCTCCCTCCTCGAACGCACCGACGGAAAGTTTGGACGGAAAAAGAAGAAACGTCGCACCGTTCGCATGCCGCGGGAGGGTCGATGCGACCGCAACACCGATGGTGAGAAAGAATTCAAAGTTACTTCGGGAACAATGTCCAATATTTTCTTGCCGAGCAAGCCGGAAGTTTCACGTGACTAACATAATTGCACGCGGGTAGTTTACACCGGCGGTTCGTGCATTTCACGAATCCGCTTCTTCACTCATGCCCTTTTCCATTCCAGTTCATTGTCGAGTGATAGGATTTCACGGCTCGGTTGCTCGGTTTACTCAGATTTCACGAGATCACGAAATTTAATCGACGACTGACAAAGACAATGTGCATTCCGCATTTGCTGCATTTTTTTTCTACACCCTGTCACCCTCACACGCGCACCTTCTCTCAAACACGTACACTTATTCAATAATATACTGAGGTACAAGTGGAATGCCAACAATTAATTGGATAATGACAGTTACTGGTCGCTAAAACGCTTCTGGGAGTAGTAAATTTGACTGGTATGGAAATAAGCGGTATTCCTTGTCGCGTCAAACGAGCTACGCGCATTCCAGAAACACACCAAAAACTGGAATCTCAGTAATATATGGAACACGAATGAAAGAGTTATTTGAGTCAGATATGGAAGAGCGTAATTTTTGAGATACTTCGTATTTGCCGTTCTTGGAAATGATGCGCTCAATATCGTTATTGAAAATAATTACGGCCGTGTATACGAAAAAGTAGCAAAACGCGAAAGGTAAGGAAATCAAAAGGCAATTATTTTTCTTGCATTTCCATGTGTACACAGAGTTTTTTTTACATGTCGAGACCTTGGTCATACGCTAATTGAGACGATTAAGTCCCGAATGCGAATTTAATTATACTCGATTCGTCATCCGTTGCGTAAAGGCTCGAGTTTTTATTTATTTTTTTTTCTTTTGGCAAATAACAACTTCCTTTCAATTATCAGCGTAACGATTTGCCGTGAATTAGTCGACGGATTGTTTGTCGTATCGCTAGTACCAAGTAACCAAAATGTATAGCGATGCCGTTATAGCGTGAAGAATCACAAACCTCCGAATCAACGAATTCCTCCGCGATCGCGTGATTATGATAATATGACAGTCGCGCAAATGTTTGAATACGATTGCGTCTTTTTATCACTCTGACTCGATTCCACCTCGATTCCGCCGGCCTTTTAGCCGCTTACTGGAACGGCCGTATTTTTGCCGATATTCGTATATCATTGCAGTCGTTTCATTTCCGCTTTTCGGTCTCTTTACCTAATTTTATACTTCCGGGCGAAAAAGTGGTGCTCTATAGCGATGCCGAATTTCGCAGTGATCTCATTTCGAAAAAAGTCATAAAACATCAACTTGCCATTGATTGGTGCTGCGTGACGTGTTTTTTTTTTGGCTTTGGCGTCATTATATAGCGAATGATCGAAAAAGGCTAAATCGTTGTGCAAACATCCACGCCGGGAGCAACGGCACCGGAGATATTCTCGACGAAAGGAGCAAAGTGAAAGAGCACGGGCGATAATTACCGTTACGCATGAAAAGTTATTCAGCCGCGGTTTTGTCGATGGCGAACGGTGTCTGGAGCGACGAAGGTGCGTCGACCAAGCACGAAGCGCTGAATTAACAATTTCGTACGTTTCTTGGAAACGCGGTTGGAAATTGCAAGCGAGGTATCAATGTAAGGCGGAAGCGGCGGCAGAGGGAGGGCGCGGCGTCAGCAAGAAAGAGCAGCGAGCGCTTCGATAAGGAAACGGCGGGGACGGTTCCTTCTCGGCGAGGGAGTATCGGGATACGCACAAGTTGGCCAGGCGTCGTGAGAAAACTCGAGCAAACGCGAGAAACTTGCGACACAAATTTCCGCGGAAGCGCGAGAGCTCTGGCGGGAACGAGCGCCGCAAGTTTTAAAACTTTACTCGCGGTTTGGCGGCGCGATCAGGCGGCGGGGCAGGGGAGGGGAAGGGTGAGAGGCGGCGAGAAGGGGGGGACCGACGCACGTGCACAAACGCGGCGGTAATCCCGCAAATAACTCTCATTTCCGAGAGATGTAGGCGCTTAAAGCCGTGGAATTAAGTGTGACGCACAGGCTGGTAAACGATACGCCGCGAAATCCTTTATCGCGGCTCGTTCGCTTTATTATACGTATCGCCGCGGCGAGCGCCGCCGAGCCTCGTTGCAAAATCCAGGATAGAACCGTCGCCGCAGGCAGCTGGAGAGAAGGTTCTTGAAACGATCACTGGCCTCGAAAACGCGTTCTGATGATTTCACGCGACTGTCACTTCCGCGCGCCGTTAACCGAGTTTATTTTTTTTTTACCGCGAAATCTTCTCATGGTCGATGCGGCAGACCAACAACAGGTAGATCCTTCGAACGTCTCTTCCCCAATTCCATTCCACGTGCGCGTCACTCGATGACGGAGCTCCCTACGGAATGTATACATTCCGCGCGAAATCCTATCCGAGTGCGCGAAACACGGGAAAGTCATACCCCTGTGACCCTGCCCGGTGAAAGATCGTGGAATGTCGACAGTCGTAGACAGCCGCGGGCAAAAAAGCATAGTTTGTCCCGAGCAAACTACCGCTTGTGTGCACATGTGCGCGGAGACAGGAGAACGTAGCAGGGGAAGGGTCGGAGGGGGCAGAGGAGAGCGGAGCAGAGGAGAGGGTGTGGGGCGGGGAAGCGAGTGGAGGAGACGCGGGCCGAAGTGTCGGCGAGGGATTAACATCGACGTATCATCGTGCGAAATGTTTGTAGGTTATGTCGCCGCCGGGTCAACGGCTCCACCCGCTCCCCCTTGCGGGCTAAAATTAAAGCGAGCGCCCAACCACCCGTCGACCCCGTATAAGACGCAACGCGCCGTCGATTTTGGCGAAAGAACTCGGGAGGGGGCCGGGCTGCCGCCGGCTGCTGGTTCTTCATGCTCCAGTAAGCGGCAAACAGTGGAGGCGATTCGCTGGGCAGCCCCGCAGTTTGACAGCGCTTCCGTGACTCGCTCCTCCACCGCCGACTGGGACAGGCGTATCGATCTCCGGTCAAGACCCAATATATTTGACGGGTCACGCCGCCGGAGGATGATTCGCGTTCGAGCGCGTCAACTCGCTGGATTGTTCGAATCGCCGACGGGACTCGGAGCGTACGTCATTGTTCCACAACGCGATCGATGACGGGACGTCTTTGGGCGTTGCGTCGCCGAAGTCGTGGCTCGCGACGCCCGCTCCCTGTTTTGACCTCGATCCATCAAAAGCCGACCTCGCGGCGTCGTCCCGAATCGGCAACTGACGGCCGATCAACGAGCGATCGATACGCTTAACGCGCACACGACGGCTGCGAAAACCGCGCGGCTAATGTAAATCGGGAAGAACGGTTTGCGGCGGGTGGCAGTGAATCAACGAGGACTTCTATCGCTGCGGTTTTTGCGGTCGTCTGGTGCGTCCCTTTTGCACGGAGGAACAGCCGGATGTTTCAATCGGCATTGCGCGCGACCTCCGATCCGCGCTACCCGAGCTCGCGCGGGGTATTCGTATTTATCGGAGCGCACGAGAGCCGGGCCGCGAATTTGCTGAGCGACGCTCGTCGCTCCTATTCGCGCACGCAGCTCCCTTTCTTCCGACGCCCATCAGTCACATCCCGTTCGCCGCTCTCCTCTTCCTTTCATTCCTCGCCACTTCTTCGCTCGTCTTTGACGGCCTGCTCTCGTTCCACCCTAAATAGACGCGGGCTCGAAATAACGCTTCCGCAGAATCGCTGTTTCGAGCGTCATCCCCCTCCCCTCCACCTCTCGCCGCCCGAACCCGGTGCACTTCCATCTTTGCGAGCTCGGCAAACGTTCGCGCGGCGAGATACGATCGACCGCAATGTGGTGTCTTCCGGTGTCTTAGCGACGAGTGAGCGGCCGAATTGTACAGCAGTCGCGATGGCACCGACATCAGCTCCAAAACCAGTCCGGCAATGCTGCCATCGCGATGTGATGAGAACGAGCCCGTCCGTAGTATGCTAGCGCGATTCAACCGGTCGCGGAAGCGATTCTTTTCCCGCCAAGCCGCCGCATCTCCACGCGTCGAAACTCTTTTGAAAGGAAACGTGTCGTCGCAGCCGGACTGAGAACAGCGAGGAGGAGCGTCTGGCCAAAATGGCGGGTAAACCGCGAACGACCGGCGGCGAACCGGTGCACGCATCGGCGGGCGGTTCCGGCAGCGCTATCGATCGGCCGATGAACATTCGTGTCGGCCGAGCGTGAGTCACGACGATTGTAAAAGGTAAAAAGAGGTATAAAGGCGAAAGAGGTGCAGCAGCGGCGCGTAAAGTCGAGCGACGGCACGGCGCCGCGAGAAGAAACGGCGGAGGTCGGCCGCGACTCCTCGATGCTATCGTGAACACGCCGTTCGCTAAACCGACGACCGTGATACCCGGCTCGAGATGTATGTCCTGGCGTGTTACGACTCGCAACGCGCGTTCGACTATCCCTTAAACCCCTTCGCCTCCGCCCTCCGCCCCTCCCCGTCAACCGCTAAAAACCTACCGCCATCCCTCGGATACAGCCGCCACCCGGCAAATATTTTGTTAGCAAACAAACGCGTGGACGTTCCGATCGATCAAGTCCGCCGACCTAATCCGCCCTCGCGTCTCGGCGAGGCGCGCGGCGCCGGCCGGGAAAAGGAATGAAATTTATACCCGAGTCGTAATATAATTGTTCGAGCAGCGGTGCTCGTTCGCACGGCATAACGGCGATAATTGTTTCCTCCGCGTCGAGTCTTGTGCGCGGTGTAATTAGGTTTCGAGATACGGTTATTGCCCGAGGTGCGCCGCGCCGTCCGATACCGTGGCTGCCTCACCTTTCTGCTCCGGTTCAGCAGAATTTGCGGTGCTTTTTAATAACGCGACTGCTCCGGACTCTCGGCTGACCCCGCTTCGGACACTGTCCCAGGCGGCACTGGTCAGCGCATTCCACACCGAACAACTACGGCCGCCGAACGCCGACCCACATTCGTCGCTGCCGATCGCGCTAATTATAATCCACGGTTGGGAAATTCACGCTATTTGCCGTCTTGGCCGCTCGTCCCGGCGAAACGCGCGCCGGAACTTTCCGAAGAAGCGGAGGAGGGAGGAGGAGAAAGGGCGAGAAGAATCAGGCCAGCGGTAGCGGAGGGAAGGAAGCGCGACGACGCCGCGGCTGGAGGAAAAAGGGCGCCATTATCGATTAGCGGGAGCCTGACAACAGCGTTCTCGGAATCGGAGTTACGATCGTTCGTAAATCGTAAATCAACGGCGTGCAAGGAGAACTTTCAGAAAGTCTGCGTCATGGTTAATCCTGTTTGGAGACTCGGCCTGAAGCTCGATAGACGCACCGTGCCGCACCGCAACCTCTCCTCCCCCTCCACCTCCCCCCCCGCCCAACATACCCTGGGGGATCGCCCACCCGTCCCTCCCGCCCGTCGACGTATGTCCCGTCCCATCATCCTCACCCCCTCTTCAAAATGCACGCTCGCCTTCCGTCGACATTACATGCCACTCACGGTTGGTATTACGCGCACGCGGTACTCATTTACACGAGATTGCCAATTTCGATGGCACCGATCGGCGAAAGACGATTTGCCAAATGCCCACGGAAAGAAAACGTCACCGCCGGCTTTTTCATTTTCCTTTTTTCTCCGGAATGTGGAGAGTCGGTTGGCGTGAATGACATCATCGCGCTCCTAGCGCTGTCGTGAAATTGTAAAAGCTGGCTTAAAAAAGTGGAGCACGAGCGAGAAGCGGTGACCAGTCGATTGGGACATTTTTGCCGAATCATACTAAACCGGCGTTTGTCACCGCGCCCTCTCCTCCCCGCCGGGAATGAACCCCTTGGCTGCCGGACTCGCATAAAAACGCCGCTGGTGATAGTCTACGGCGCGTAACAAAGATCCGTTTCAATCGCGACGACGGTGCCCCGGTTATACTGTATGCAAAGGAAATAGGAAAGCGAGTCGTGTAACGACGGCCGGTATAGTCCTATAAAACCTATCCGGTGCCCGTGCGCGATGGATGGCGGTAAACCGGGAATCTTTATATCCGTTTGAAGCGCGCGTAGCGCATAATCAGTCATCGTGCATTTACGGTAACTGCTTGAGCATAAAGTCGCGTCCGGCGTGGCGGACGTGGAACGACGTCACGATGCGGCAATGTTCAAGAATTCGCCACTTTGCCGTAACGAGGTGTATCGCAACAGATGACGAATTGAACTTGAAAATTTTGATGGAAGATTAATGGCGGGGGGGGGTGAGAGCGTTTTCAACGATCTGTTCGGTGGTAATCACGGCGAGCGCAGCTCCAACGGGAAATTCAAACGGTGGGGCGAGGAACGTCGTTATCGGTGTTTTTATTCGATCTCGAAGCGATCAATCGGAACGGCATTAGTTCCGCAATTTGATAGTCGCAACTCGTGCGAAGCCTCGGCCCAGCGATACCCACGCAGACGCGTCACGAGTCCTTCCGTGACGAGGCGCGGAGCAAGGGCACTCGGGACTAAGGCTCCTCCGAGCCGGCGATCGCTCCATTCCTCCCGCCACCGTCGTCGCTGTTTCGCAAGAAATTCGACAAGCGGCAGCGGCGATGACGCCGCAAGCGACGTCTATTTGGCCGGTAACTACGCAACCGCTTTTGCGACGCGCGTCCACTTAGCCTTGAGCAAACAAGAATAATTGATGCGAAGCCACGCCGACGCACTCTCCCGGCTCGTCGCCTCGCTCGTCGCCTGCCTGCGCCTCTAGAATCTCGACGAGCAGTCGCGTATCAGAAAAATGTCGCCGCTCTCTCGCCTCTCGAGTGCTCTCGGCCGAGCGCGCGAACAACGCCGCTGCGAAGTTCGCCAGCGTCGAATTCCTTAGTCCGTGCTCGTGTCCGAGCGCGGCCTGCGAAAATTCGACACGTCCAATAGGCGTGTACCGAGGCAGGCCCTGCTTCCACGAAGAGTCCGCGTCGTTTTATACGCCATTAAAAGGCGCGCATGCCGGGCCTCCTCTTTCTCTCTTGCGTAGCTCGTCTCGAAGGCAGTGCGCGGGGCGCTGGGCAAAATGAGCTGGGATTCAGGCGGCACCAGGGACGGACGAGCGAGCGAACGAGCGGACGAGCGGCAATGGAAAAAAAGGAGCGCGACCGGTTTTGCAACGGTCCTGCGGTGTCCACCGACGTAACGTGCATACGTCGCGAGATACACGCTCCTGCTCGGCCCTCTTCCTCTCATTCGCCCCGATCCGGCATGCCCGCACATACACCGCCGCCTTGAACCGGCAACGGCGACAACGGCGGCGGTGAGCCCTCTTTGGCCTTGACACAACCACCCAGTGTCCCGAGAGTTAATTACGGGGAACGCTACGCGCTTTCATTTCCCGCCTCGCGCTCTCTTTCTCTCTCTTCCCTTCCTCCGCTCGCCCTCTCACTCTCTCTCTCTCTCCACCTCTGTTCCTCATCCTCTCGTTCCCTCTTCCTCCCGCAATCTCTCTCTCTCCCGTTCTCGTCAAACTCCGTCGAACTTGATTTACGACCACGGGCGTCCGTGAAATGCCGCATAAGCGACGAGGACGGTCTCTTTCTCGCGGCTTCGTTCGCGAGCGTCGCCTCTTTGTTCGTCGAACGGAGAGTATCGTTCGTTAATTCCCGATCGATCCGTCAATCTCGCTCACTCGAGACGATCTCGAGCGCGCTTCGGCGACGACGAGCGGCGTGGCGATTAAAACGGCGAGCGGTTACCAACAGCCATGCTGGCGAGTGTGTCATCGTCGATCGGCGAGCACAACGACGGGATTCTTCGCGTTTTATAAGCCAGAAATAAAACGTCTCTTTTTAACGCAGGGCTTGCCGTGTATGACGCTACGAGTGCGTTCTAAGGAAGCCGGATGACTTCACCGTGCGGGTTACGTAAGACGCGGCAGCGGTCGTCGTAATATGCCTATAGGTGGAGTCGACGGGAATGTCAGTTTTCACAAAATCAACCGAACAAAATCACGTACTTGTCGCTCTCGCGCGTCCCGTGATTCATCGCTTGATAAACAATCGTCGATTATGCTGTTACACGACGTGATAGAATTTTTACGAGGGACTTTGCTGCGTCTCTCGTCATCTAAACGCCTCTTCTGAATAGCTAATGAAACTGGGGA
>JABFPT010000636.1:21290-31898 GCA_022817245.1 Nixonia krombeini | reverse complement strand
GTTAATTTGCAAACACGCACAACCGAGCCTGCGGTCTCGATAGAAGACAGCCGCATGTCACCGCCCGGTAATTAAAAAACTGTATTCGCAAATTATGAAGCACACGCGGCGTAGAACCATGCCTTAATTATAGTGAAAGAAACGCACTTCTAATGCAAAATCATCGGCCAGTACGTCAAGTGTCTATCATCTGAAGGTGAATAGCGATGGTCGCATAAAACCGGCTTGCCTGTTAAAAGCAGCTATTGTGTAAATGTTTCCGTGCTTGCGTTGGAACAAATAAACGATACCTTGCGCTGAATATATTGCAAATAAGAAAAAACGCAAAACTGTTGAAAAATTCCATTCATCGAGGTATTCTGTATTCTCCCGTAAATAAAACCATGCATATGCGGTCCATTTTCAAATACCTCACAAAATATTTAATAGAGAAGACAGATGTTTTGATTCCTTTCCGCGCTATTTCACACCAGCCACGTGAATATATTTCGGTCATGACATTTTCATGTGCATCGGTCACAATATAGTCAAGGAGAAAAATGTAATATCGTGCAAACAGAAATTACGCTTAACGCAACAACGACGTAATGTCCCTGCCGTTTCGATATTAAACCGACGTTTCCGTATCGTCAAGTTTAGTGCAAGTGTCGACCGTCTAAGCAACAAGAATCATGAAGTCACCGTAAACCTTCGACACATTATACAATCCGGCGCACCGCTCTCGTATTGTTGCCTCGCGCCATCTACGCGAATTATTTGTATTAAACGTAATGCGGACGTTACATTGCAGGAACAGGGTGTGGAACGTGCGGGCAAATGCCACAGGTTACGGGCGTTTTACCGAAACGGTAATTCTCAAACTATTGTTACATTCGTCACACGACCGATGATACGTTAATGGAAGTCGCAATGTTACTGAAACGTAAAGAGCATTTTTTTTTGCACACACCGTGAACACGTTTCGCAAAGACAGAAAAAACCGTTAACAGTGTCATAATTATTCAAGACGGTCTACGACAAAAATCAGCGTACAAATGCGTTTTCTTATAAACCTGTCGCGTACGTCGTCAAAGGCAATTCTTACCCGAGGGTTTTTTTCGCCGTAATCGCGTAGTCTGCGGGGCATATTGAAAGCATTACACGAGCGGTTGAGCTCGTAATTACTTTGCGGACGGAACACATTGCCGTCAAGTAATGTCTACGTGTTGCTGGCGGTAGCAGTGGCGCGCTCGCAGCCGCAGTTTCCGGCACACGCGGCGTCGCGTCATTGTGTCAGGAGCATTGTTCCAGTAATGTTTGAATGCGGGAAGCAATTATTCTCGTAAGGATGGCCCGCGGCGGTGCGACAGGTCCCCTCTCGTCTTGTAGCGCGCGTCGCTTGCATTGCTAACGATCGTAACGAGGCCGATGCCGGCCCGAGAGTAATTGGTTATCGTCTCGTTAGTTTCACTGAAACGCTGCTTCCACGACGACCGGATACGCTGGCCACGATAATCGCGGTTTCAGCTTTCTTTCGTTGCCTCGCCGCAAATAGTTTCAGGCATTATGCGGGCAAATGCACTCGTTATTTTCGCCCCTCGTTCCGATAACCATGCACCACGAGCGTCATGATTATACCCCGCAACCAACGTTGCCCATACAAATTACACGTGTATGTACAAACATATTGTATTAATTATACATATATATTTAATTATTGGTCAACTTGTGCCTGTTTTACGTGAAAAAGTAGTGTAAACGTCATTTCAACAACGTTCTTCTTTTGGTAACTTTGTTTAAAATGATCTTGCACATTCTTGATAATGTGAACCTCCGCTTTGCAAAATACTCGAACGTGTAGTGATACTTGTCTACCATTATTAGTACTGCGAAAGCGTATTTTCATAATACAAACACATCGATGATATCTTCTGCGTTATAATTATTGCAAATATCATGTAAAATAACAGTTACTAATGATGTTTTGAGAATTAATAATGTACGAACGACAACAGAAGCAAGGAAATTATCAGGATGTAAATTATGATGAACAGAAAGTTAACTTTTTAAGAAAACCGTTGTTTCAAGCTTAAAAAAGACCAACATTGAGTCTACGTACTTACTTTGCATAATATATATAGAAATGTAAATTCTTTGGGAAAGTTATATTTTATCACATTAATACAAATTCTATTTAAAGACCGGTTTTATACAAATGGGTAACATTTATGACAATGGGAATTTTCAACGTAATTAAGAGTGCAATTATGCGTTTGAAATTGCGCGCAAAGTCTATAAATGTAACCATAAAAATTCAAGGAAAGCTCGCAAGGACTTGTTTAGAACGCTCGACTGTTACTACTGAACGGCAGGTAATTGGCCACATTCGTGACAAGACGCATTAAAGGCTAAGTTTATCGTCAATAAATAAATCAAAATTGAAGAGTCCGAAGTGCAACTGGCTTTGCATCCCACGAACCTGAGGCAGCTTCTCCTTTTTCGACTCTGACCTCGAGCATTCTATCGACGATTAAACACTGTCTTTATGTCTCGCCCCAAAAATGGCCAATTGTTTGTTGTTCGGTATTAACAGAAAAATAATTTGACCCACCACACGATATTCCCCGACTTTCCTTTCACTTTTTACCGTGTCATTTATCGGCCGCACATGCCGTTTCAAATATGCCATTGTAGTCGTAAAGTTTTACGAGCCTTTATTGTTACGGATGCTGGACCGTGTCGGAGAATGATACGAAAATAGTGAAATTAACGCATACCGGTGAAATTCGTTTCCGCCAATGCGCCGTCATTAACGGCATCGTCCGGTGTAACGAAAATTGCGGGCAATCATTTGGCCGCAATTTAAAACTGCATTTCGAAACGAATGCTAACGTACAAGACAAATCATAACGAAATTCCCCAAGCGCAAAGACTGGGCGGAACCTCGAAAAGATAACGAGCGGCCAAATGAGTGTAATTTTGATAAGTGCGACATTGTCGCGGTAACGTGTAATAAGGTTTGCGCCATTAGCATTTAGCGCAGCAAAGGGAGTCGTCTTATCGCGGGAGCAAAGGCCGCACTACGTTTCGTTATATTATAACTTACGACACTGCAGCTCAAGTTTCTCCTCGTTGCATGGACTTGTCAACCGTTCTTCTAGTGCCAAAGAGACAAAACCATAAATTAGAATCCGATAGATATCCTAACGGACTGATTTATAGCGGAATAAAACGATGAAAAAATGAGCATTCGGTCGGATATCGAATACGTTTCGAGACCCGTTGATCGAGGAATTTTATTTGCATATTAATTAACTCCCCACTCGGCCTCGCCAGTCTCGCTTTTCCTCATGCAGCTTTTATGTTCTTTTTACAAAGACGGCTGCACCAACAAGGGATCTCGATTCAATTATCATTGGAAGCTCGAAAGCCATTATGAACCGTTCGAACGCGTAATTGCGCATAACTGCAAAGCCTGTCTCTTTTACGAGTGGATTATTCTTCTGGCAGGAAAACGATTTCCTTACTCGATTGTCCATAAATTTCGACGACAGTTCAGTCGTTAACGCGGAAACTCGTCGCGAGGAATGTAACGATTCCGAGTATTGTCGCGAAACGCGTTTATCACGCGTTAATAATAAGGATTATTATAGCGCGCGAGACGCGAGAACTGTCGTCCCGGGATGCGCGACCGCGCAACTTTGCCGAGGAAAAGAGTCTACTATTCGACGGTCTGGTAAACGTGGCGAACCAGTAGCGAGATGTAGAAAAAGTTTATGTATTATATCTCGAGTCGGTGCCGGCGAAAAGTTCGGCCATCGACGCTGTCGGATGCATGGGCCGCAAAACGCGGTGGGAGAGACGTGCCGCGAGAGTTGCGGTTGCGCGAAAGAAACAAGGCGAAGATGAGACGGAGGGTGGGAGGAAGAGAGGTAAGGTGGGAAGCGTCTGAGGCAGAGAATGACAACGCGACAAAGGACTCGGGAAGAGGCACGTATTTACCTAAGAGCCCACTTTGTATTCCCGGTTGTGTGGATCGCTGAAATAATCGTTACGCCGGCGGCCGCTGCCTTGAACAGAAGAGAGCTCTCCCAACGAGAAAAGCAAGAGGAAGGCTCGGAACGCGATATCCGACAATGCCGCGAGCCGGCGGAGGGTTTCCTCCTCGAGACTGCCAAGATATTTGGCATAATGAGCGGTGGACCAGGGTACGTTGCCGGATGCCGATGGATGTCTCGACGTCGGCGAAAATGATAATCGTGGCTGTCGGCGTATTAATATTCCCCGGGAAACACAGCGGCCGATCATACATAGTGGATTAAGTCGGTGTATAGGCGTGGAGCAAGGGAACATTCGGATCAACGTTGATCCAACATGTGCGCTTTAATATGGCACGGATGAATCTTTCATCCGTATTTTATATCCAGTGCATACCAAGCGGACAAGCGTGCTCCGTGCAATTGCATTCCTGAGAAATCTCGCTGACGTATAAATTCACTTTAATTTGATTTAGAAAACGCGCTCTCGGGAAAATTGTCTCATTCAGTCCTCGACATGGGTGAAACACAGGCCGGGCATACAGCAGCGTACAGTTGCATGAGTGTGGGCGAGGGAAAGGGGTGCTAGTCAAGAAAAAAAGGGCGGAGGGTTGAGTGGGGTTGCAGCTTCAGGGACAAGGGTGGGAGGGGCGGAAGAGATGTGAACATGGAACGAGCAGTCGTGCCAGAGGACACGCGGCGTACACACGCCACGAACGCACAATGCGCTTCTGGCGACCGTTAAATTCAAATCAGTAGAGATGCATAATAGAACGGCGCGCGGTGCTCTCTAACTAGGATGGATGCCCGTACGATGTCTCGGGTCGGAGGATTTGCCGAGCGCGTGGGTGAAGCGGCTCGCGTCGTCTCCGATCGCGGACGTGCGTGCCGCACTTCCTACTATGTACTATATAATTCATACTTCTCTACGTCAGCAGCCGACCTCGACACAAACGCCGGTCTGATTACGACAAATAACGCGATACTGAAACAAACTCGGATCAGTGGCGCGCCGCGATTCAACTGTAACGGTCCTAATCAAGCGCCACTTGTTGTTCCACTCCGTTGTTCCTTCGTGGATTTCTTTTTTCCTTCCGTGCCACGGTGTTACGCTGTAATTGCACTGTCGCGTCGAAGAAACACCGCGAACTGATTGATCGAACTGGGTTGGAAAAGTCGTCCGGCTCGGCGTGATCGAACTGACAAAATATGTCTGTGAGGCAGAATCGGGTGTTCGGATCCGTCGCTTCGACCACTTTCGCCCGTCGATCGCCAGTTTCCCGAACATTATTTCGACCAAACGTTGCTCTTACATGGGAATTCGAACAAGTGACACACCGTGAGATAAATCTCGCGAAACACTTCAAGTCAATACCTCAATACATTCATCTTCCCCGCATAAAAATGAGCGGATGAAGTATACATTTCTTGATCAAGCGTGGCATGAATTTCCATTTCGTAATCAATTTGTTACTGCCAGCTTTTCCAAGGTACACAGCCACGATTACCGTAACAAGATAATTCTTGTATGTATGCTCGATAAAACAAGCAAACTCGACTTGCATCATACTCCGATCTCATGCATGCCCTGAATGTTCTCCGGCAGAACAAGCACTCGCATCGCCAGTCGATAAAGACGTATCGGGTCGGCGAGCGTGAGCGCGGTGTTGCGTTACGCGCATACTTTTCTCGAAATCAGCGGCACCGTTAAGTTTCGGCGTCTGGCTGCGTCAGCGATTATTACATTGAGAAAAGGCCGTGGCATCCCCGCCGGGCAATCTCGTTACAATGGCCAGCGGGTCTCGCCGGTGAATGCGCCGACGCGGACGGGTGAATGAGAGCCGATATGGATAATGCATGCGGTATGCCGCGCGAAGAAAACTCTGGACAGGTGGCGCGAAATTATTAACTCGCGTATGTGGACTCGCGAGGTGTCTCGAGTTAACGGTAACCGCGATTCCACGTCATGCACACTTTTCGACGAGATGAAGTACGAGGGTCAGCGGGTTCGCGGCGTGCGTAAGGAACGGTCGTAAACCACGACGCCATTTTCAGGCACTTTTGACCGACCTCGATGCCGATCGATGCTGCGTAGCGAGGATTTTTGTCAGTTACGTACCTGCCCTAAAATTCCAATCGCCACCGCGTTACGGTACTTGAATGGCACACGTTTGTCAATTTGCGTGATACGTTTGAAACGTGATTATTATGTTCGATGTAACCGGCAGCGACAGGGCACGTAATCGTTACGAATGACACACGTTGCGATTGAGTGATAGATAATTAATACTTATTTTTCAATGCGATCGATGTATTTGAACTAATTTAACGTTCGCGAAGTATCGCCACACACCCGAAACAAAAGTAATACCAGCGGACAATTAAATCACCGTTTGAGCAAGATAACGTGCATTATCTATAATTGTCAGTTTTCGAGACAGTTCAGTTTCGCTGAAGCACTCGTAAACGAAAACCTCGGAATAATACGCAATTAGAGCTGTGCGCTCGCGAACGCGACATGCCGAATGGAATTGAATATCACGTTCCTGTTACATTGACTTTTGCAAACAATACCGCCGAGTCACGTTGGACTTGAACTAACCGCTGAAACTGCAGCAGATGACGAAAATGCAAAGATCGTGGGATCGAAACTAATCAAAGGAGCACTTTACAGCAGAACCGGAAAAAGGCGGAGCGACGCGAACCGTCGAAGTGAACGGGAACGGGAGTCGCGAACGAGAGGATAGTTAAGTATGCGCAGTTTCCATTTCCCGTGTCTTTATTGTCAGCATTGCTGTATGAAAATGTCATCTCGAGGACGGAGCGTACGAAATCATCCGAATCGAATGAACGTTACCGCGCGGTGACATGCTCGCTTGTACGGCGGTTCGTGTAACAGTATTTCCCCAACATGAAAATTTAAAGAGGGAATTTGCTCGATAGAAAACGCGGGGGGGGGGGGGTGGCGAATGGAATGTTACGCTAAACACCCCTCGATAAAGTCGACGTATCGATCGTCACTCGGTGATTGATATCGTATCGTAATGTAAAAATACATACTTCCCGCGATACATTTAGTTAATCGATCATAAAGGGAATGTGAAACGTGGTCAACCACACAGCAAAATGGGAGCGTTTAGCGTCCATTAAGAAAGCTGTAAATTCAAGTCTGCGCAAATCGCCCAGTCGGAAGTCCCATTAAAATCGAGGTCGGTCATTCCGGAATGGAGTTTATCGAGCATTCGAGGCCCATGTAAAAGCTGCCCTAAGGTAGTTACCGGTGCCATCGAGTTCAGTAAACGGAATGAAAAAAAAGTTCAGTTTTACAGCACGTTGGCCATGTTGCGAACACCTCTCTATATTCGCATGGAATATAATGAGCAGTCAAACGTTATGAGCATATGATGACGCTTGAAAATGCCAGAATCCGCCTCTCACCTATTACATAACGCGCACATATCGAGGGGAAAATCCGCGCCACGCTTTAGTACGGGCGTATTTCGAAACAGCTGTTTTCCGTTTTATTATTCAAGCACGTTCTTCGCCTCGCGACGTTTGCTTTGTTAAATATCTTTTTTTTACATGTGACCGCTGAAATAACCGTTTCCATAATTTCCATAACGCCGAATTCCATTCTGTATATTCTCATTGCCGCATTCGTTGAAACATTTAACTTTACGACGTGCAGCAAAAACATACAAGTTTAATCATTCATCGATATCTTTACTCGTTATATGAAATTGGCGAACAAGCCTTCGACTGTTAGTCTACGAGATAAATGACGGAGAAAAAAGTGTTATGAGTGAAGCGTAATTTTGCGTAAATAAATAGAACGATATAACATGCTCGAAACATAAATCATGGACCATTGGAATTTCCCTTCGTATCGTTGATCAGACGGCACTGGATCACTTACCTAATTAATTTCAATATTGTAATTAGAGATGTATGTTAAAAACAAAAAATAAGTGAATAACGGTCGGTGATACCTCGCGATGCATAATTTTCAAACTCGCTTAATAAGACGAAAACGTAATAATTCATCATTGAACTACTTCACATCGTCTTTATTAATTTATTTTATAAATATAGCCGCGTAAAGCAACGTGTCGATAGTCACGATTGTTTTATCTTTACTGTTCACGACGATGAAGTTTTCAAATGGGAACTACACTTTGACACCTTCCACGTAAATTATCGTAAGCAAATAATTCAAGGCATTCCAACGCACACGTTTCACAAATGTCACATATATATTTGACCGGGCCAAAAAATGTTCAACTCGTTCTCTCGAAACAAGAGTGCGCGTTAAGCGAAAATCAATAATCCGTTATTTATGCGAAAAATAAGATCGCCGAGTATGAATAATCCCTGCGGAACATGAGGAATGAGCAAAGCTCATTGCGCGGAACGGACAATGGCGTAAAGAAGTTTTAAAAATTGCAAATGAACGTCGGCCCAGCTATTTAAAAATTCGCTCCCGCGCGTCGAATGCTTTCGCTAATCGCAAAAAAACGCAGGAAAGCTTTGAATAAATGCATTTATATGGTAGCTTGAATTTTTTCCTCGGCGGTCGAAATTCGAGAAAACAACGGCTGGCGGAGCTTGAGCCTGCTCGTATGCATTGTTTTGCTTTTTTCATTCACGACGAGTCCTCTCTCCTTTCTCTCTTTTCAACGACGTGCCGTTCGCGCGGCAACGACATAATTTACCGCGCGTATGGTGGTCGTTTTAATACTCCGCCGCTCCCGACTTCGGACCTTTTTCTTTTCCGTAGCAGGATTCACTGGCAAATTAAAACCGTGGAAAATTTACGGCCGGTCCCCCGGGCGGAGGGAACGGGGAAGGGATGAGGGGTGAAGAAGAAGGCTGACGAGGGGTAAGGGAGGTTGAGAGGCGGTAAGGGGGCAGAGGTGGATGGTTAGGAGGGTATAAGGAGGGCGATGGGGAGAAGGGCAGCGAGCGCTGCCGAGTGCCGCTTAAAATAAGTGCGCGGATCGTCGAGGAGGCGTATTAACGAGAGCCCCGATTCTTCCTACGGGCCTTTATCGGCCAGCTTTGACGCGTAGGACGGCGACGATTTTTCAAGGAGATCGAAAAATCGTCCAGAGAATAATGAGAGGCGCACTTCTGCCCTCGACGGTAAATAAAACCCCCTTCTTCGTGTTTACTAATAACGTCCTCCAGTCGAAAGCATTTGTACGTGAATGCCCGCTAAATCTCCCCTATATTTTATCAGACTCTTTCATTGGAGATTCGACGTCTACAAACTCCAGTTTAAGAGGATTCTAAGGAATTGACTACCGGGGAAAAACGACTCTTCACCTCGCCGTCGAAAAATGTCAAGAAAACGTTGAAATTTCAACACAGTCGCCTCCAGTATGGCTTATTTCTTATTAAGTTTCTGGAAATGTTTGGCGAGTCAATTGAAACAAACGAACGCCGGGTAGTAGTGAGATGGAATCATTTTCCCGGAACGAAAAAAGCGTTCATCGGAAGAAGGCTCCAGCATTTTTTCCCCGTTAGACGAGTCAAACGCTTTTTGCGATGAGAGTAAAAACGCGAGGGGGAAAATATACGATTCGGCTGTAGGGCGCTCAATGCAGTCAAGAACACAAGTATTTTTATGATTGGGTAGCTCCTGAATTATTACAAAGAAACGCGTTCGCAATTTTATCCACGCTTCATTACACGCGAAGAGAATTTTATTGCGCTTGGTAAAGGTGTTTCGTGGACGAAAATGTTTTACTCATGTTGACTGCATCTACAACAATCGTCGAAGCTAGGGAACGAACTTCGTGTAAATTTGACAGATCAGCAGAAATGTCTTGGGAAGGGTAATTACGTATTAATGGTGTAGAAGCATTGTCAACAAGTACGTTTTATCGGAATAATATCGCATATGCATTTTCGATTAACTCCATCGGCGGTTTAAGACCACAAACGTACCACCCGTGCATAATTTCCTATTATGATATTAATCACCAACGTGACAAAGTGTGAATGTAAACCGTGCCCCTATTGTAGATCAGGAGATAATATTTAAAACGATGGATTGTGTAAAGATGTGAACGTTCGTGTCGCTGTGTACATGTGGAAGACCGGTATCGCTAATCTGCACAGTGCATTTATTGCGTCCTAGAAATAAACGTACTCGTCTGATTCGTTCCCACAACTATGATACACTTATGTAATTAACAATGCGACAAACCGACAGATGTCGTTCATTATTCAACTGCATATTTTATTAGTAAAATCACGAGAAAAGATTTGCTTCGTCTCTCACGACATACCTAATCGTTGACTTATTAATTACTCTAATGTCCTCGCTCGTTTCATATCAGATCACGTTATATAATTCTCTTTCCCGGTTATCGCATTTACTATTTACTCGCGAGAAATCTATTTCTACTGCTTTCTTGTTCTATCGGGCATTTTTTTCCATTTAACGTCTACCATAAATTTACTGTACACTTTATTCATTTGGAACAGGAAACTTCCTTTAACAAGTGTCAACTCACTAATCCTATTTGAGTAACTACTGATTAATGTATTACTTGTCCACAGTACTTCCCTCTACGTTATATCCTTT
>JABFPT010000636.1:5691-21192 GCA_022817245.1 Nixonia krombeini | reverse complement strand
CGCTGTTTTCTTAAACGTTGTAGTAAACTTTGTAACGCAAAAGCATATTTGCCTGATAGCGTCTCCAAGAAGAGAATGGAAATTCCATTGAGAGTATGCGAGTGTATGTGTCGCAAACACCGTATTTTATACCGTGAAGTTCGCCCTAAGACCTTGTTACGTTTACCAGATACGTAGTAAACCGAACGACTTTGTTTTCTCGGTTCGAGCGACGAACCGATGGATCGATTAATGTCGGTCAAATAAATAGCGCGGAATGGGTCGGTTAACTATCGTCCGAGACATCGCGGACGGTAGACGACGATGGCGGCGGCGGCGGTGGCGGCGACGGCGAGGTCGCGTATCGCGCGGCACCGCAACCACTCCATATATGCATGTGTGTACATACATACCCTGTACATACATCTCCGGCGCGTCTTCGTAGCGGGAGACGAGAGTACATAAGAATCTATGAGCGGCTTGTAGATTCGAAGCGAGCGCCGGGAACACGCACGCCGCACACGTGCGTATAAATCAGAGACGGATGAGTGGGTGATGACGCTCGACAACGGCGGGAAATACGCGGAGAAAGCAAGACAAGCGCGTAAGCCACGCGCGCATGTCGGCTTTGATTATAATATCAATATCATATTGGATTAATTAGCGCGGCGTCATACTCACGGGCTTCGGAGACGTTCGGTGCGGTGCGCCGCCGAGATTAATTACTCGCTCTTTCGATAACTCGCGTTGCGCCGGTCAAGAGGCGCTCGCCGCCGGCCAGCCAGCTGCGCACATGCACGCGAATCAGATAAAGCGAAAGAAATAGTTCCGCACGCCTCTTCCCCGACATGGCGGCTGCAGCGGTAAGGTGCACGCGTGCCCGCTATATACGACGGACTCCAATATGCTAATGTGAACTATATTCGCCCGCCACCGGTGATATGTTTCTGTTCGGGGGAAGTACAGTTTCCAGCGTTGGTGCAGCCTCGAGAAAAGTAGATCGCCGCGGATGCGAGCCAATGGGATTGCCGATAAATTAGTCAGTCTTGATGCATCTGGTTTGCCATTTGAGAGCAATTCGCGGATTGTATTTCACAATGCGTGCGAAACATCTGATAGCTTGGCCGGGTTGCGAGACGAGAAGCGCGCTGTTTCTCCACGCTGTGACCTGGATCGTAAACACTGATTTACCGGCTGAATTAAAAAATTACATTTGCCCTGTTATCTCATCGATCTTCTCTCGCCTATTCCACACTTCATTTTTCTCGTTCGCAAGTTCTTCGCGAATGCCGCACGGTGCAATGACTTCGCCTCAACCTAAAATCGACTTCACGTCGAAAATATATCGCGATCGTTTTATCGGCGCTGATTCGACCTGCAATCGCATCTTCGATTCAGCGTTCCACTTCGCCAGTTTCCTCAATAATAACCGCACCGATCAGCGACGATCCTTCAACGATTACGGACCCCAAGTTCAGCAGATACAGATGCAATCTATTACGCCAATGCGTTAACGCACGGTAGAAAAAGAGTCGGAGGTAAGTACTGGCGCTCTCGGCGACCAGAGTTAATTTAAGTTTCGTTACGTTCGATCGCGTTTACGGTTGCACTTTCTGATAAGATCGCGCGATAGTCGAGATGTATCTGGGAGATAGCGCGGTAAACTTACGATCGCTGAACAATGCCGCGATCGGTACGATATTTAGCCCGACAACGAGCCGCGGCTCGCACAAGCCGGCGTTTCCCGCGCGCCGCTTTAAGTAGCCGTCATTTATACGGGGAAATGTATGCGTCTGATTAGAAATGGAGCACGCCGCGTACATCACCGGAGATTCATTCCGTTCGACCTGACAGTTACGAATCGTCGTAGCCGTGTCGCCCCGCGCGGTAAAACGGATGAAACAACGGAAAATTACTCTCGCTCACCTCTCGTTATTTGCACCCCATTCATTAGTCGAGCAAAGTCATTCCGCTTTCGAATTGCTTGGCAGGTTAATGCAGGTTGCGTTCTTCCAAACTGGATGACACATCTCTGTATTTATCGAAGTTCTCGAAAGGTTGCCGCTTTGTACAACCGTGCAACATATTTTGCTGTACCAGTGAAAAAATTTGCTGCATTTAGTTAACGAAATTTAGCCAACTTTAGGAGCAAGTGACAACGGTAATGAGTGCGTGAAATAATTTGCTGTCGCGATAAAAGATTCGCTGTCGCAGCAAACTCTCTTATTACGTGCAAAACGACAAAGCGGTAATTTATAAATTGCTAAGTCATTGGATATGCGTAGAAGAGGGGAAAAAGCATGCTCGACGTTCTTAGCCTTAAATACAGAAGATCCAAGTGTAATTACTCACGCAAAAGTTTTTGGAGCAATGCACGGTGCGACGAGTCGAACTTTCAACTAACGAAGATCAGTCTCTTACAGAAGTGTACAATGAATTACTGCAACATCGTTATCGTTATTTTGCAACAGACGTGGCAAATGTGCAAAGTATATAACTCTGAGACACCGAGCCCTTTGTGACAAAGGATACGGCTCTCCCCGCGAATAAATAACGATATTACGATGGATGTTAATTACTGTTACAATTAACGAGACATTAGGCACAAAACCCGCGTGTGAATCGATTGCGACATTAATTGTTCTCTCTGAAAAGTGTGTTGATTAAGTAGAAGTCCAATGTTTACAATGCCAGAGAGAACTTGTCTTGTGAATGACGGATCTTTGAATTATAATTACAGTTTATTACCGATCCTGGTGTCACGCCATTTGCGGAACAAAAATTTGAACGAATAATTGTTGTCATGTTTCTCGACCCGTTTTCATTACGAAGACAGACTAAAAGATTCTAAAAATTAAGATGTTTATAATTGATGGTAATTAAAATCATAGCAAAAAACTGTGCCGCAATAAAGCCATACAAATGACTTGTTTTACAGTGCAAATTCAATTACACGTGAAAATCGAGTTGAAAATGTTTTACTTGTACTTTTTACCTCGAACAATTGATTCCTTGATTATTGACGACGAGTCGCGAGATAGCGAAATGAATAATAAAGAGCGTGAAAGTTAAACAATGGGAGTGTAGTTGTTTAACAAATGCGACAGTAATGTGTCGTATTAATATGATTATTCTATTTACAGTGTGTACGCGACGACGCTGCATAAGTTAATTGCCGCAGGATCATATTACCAGTTGCAAATCATTTGGATACAAATGCACGCGTACAATGAGTCGTTAGGCCGATGGGAAATTTCGTGCTATAGTACGTGCTCGGTCTAGAAATAGACCGCGACCGCGTATACAATCCGACAATGGCCGGAAGGGTGTTCCATCTATCGGAAGGTTAAATACCGGATGCATCGTAGTTTCAGTCTCGCAGCCCTAGCATAATACTCGCCGACTAAATACCGCTACAGCCATCGATTTTTACTTATCACACTTAAGCACGTGTTGGCAATTATTCAATTCACCGTCCCACGGAAACTGTGGCGTTTCAAACGCGACAATATTTACCCTCACGCGACTGCGAATGTACGAACCTCGAACAGTTTCACACGCGGATCGGTATCGATCTGTAAATGCGATCGTGTCGTAAAAGTAGATAACGATGACTGTGAATACGAAACGTCTATTAAACCTTCCAACGGAGAATAATCGAAATAAAGTGATGTCGCATTTTATGCGGTATAATAAAAGTATTGTTACAGCAATTACTTATACAGCCAGCTTAATTAATTACCGTCCGCGGAAGATACACTCTCTGTCAAAGTGTCACCGTAAAGGACTAACAATATACCCTTTGACGAGCAGTCCGCTAAAAAATATAGAAAAACGCATTGAGTTAATTCCACGGTTTGATCTCAAAATTCGTTCCGGCGGTCAAACGCGCTTTCGCTCGCGTGAATTTCACGTTTCGTTGAGAGTCGGACATCTTTTCTGGAGTGTGCAAATACCATGCGAGTCGGGCTTTGTCGTAATTCTGGTGCAAAATTTGAGTTGGCAGTAAAAGAAGGGGGAAAAATCATCTGACTCGAGAGCGATTTTACGAATTAATAGACGTTGCCACCAATTAGTACAGTACGTGATCGGATCTGTTTCACGAGATTGTGGCCTGCTCGTAACCCCCAAGCCGCCATTTCTGTTTTGGGAGTGAATGCAAAGACGATAAAGTCGAAGAACGAGCTATGCCATATAGCAGCAGTTACTCTGCTAATATATTCTTCATCATATGCAACGCGGTATGATCGTTAATGTTGGCTGCGATGCACTAAACCAAATCAACATTGCTGATTCCAATTGCTACCGATCATTTCAAAGCATGAATGCGCACGAGCTATTATAATTTCGACCTCGACTATTCCATCAGACAGGAGAAAAGAATTCCTTGTTGTGGCTGCCATGAATTATGATGCAAGAATAAAGATCGTTTCTGATGCAATGTTGAAATGTACTTTAAAATAACAACAATTGTTGTAATTCCAGCAGTGTTTACGATTCCAGTCGGACAATCTATTCACGCTTCGAGAAACGTTTATCAGTTGACTGTTCCGCGAGACATAATTTCTTGCACGTTGCGGAATGTAAGTAGGAACAATATCATTACGGATCCGTACGCGAAGTTGCAAGATATCAACTGCGAGAGGAAGCAGCGCCGTGGTACGCTGTAATTCAGATTAAGAGCATCTCCTTCATCTAACTAAAGACGTGCGAGCATATTACGGTCTTGTACGTACGAGCGTGTATGCAACGTATTATGCTCATCGCCGCATGAAAGTCAGACTTTTTTCAAAGCATAACGCTTGTCCTGAAATCGAAAACTGCAGGAAAAATACGCCTCTATTGACGTTGAATACAATTTTTATGCGACGGTAAATAGTTCAATTAAATTTTATTTTCAAATGGATGAATTATTTTTAAGATCATTTTTTAATTACGCTTTTGGACAACTTTTATTACTGAGAAATTAATGATAATCGTTGTTATTTATTACGGTCATTTTTTCTGTAATTTAGATAAAGCAGTGAGTAGAAGTTGATATCACGCGCGCTGAACAAAGTCGCGAAGAAGAAACGAGAGGTGAAACTTTCGGAAAGTATTATTTTTATGGAATAACTCAGATACTTATTTGGAACGTGGTATAAACTTTTGTTTCACAGATCCCAAGTGTATTTCAAGCATGGCAAAGTGATCCATCTTTCTTATTTAAATGCGATGGTAAAGTGAAGTTCAGAGAAATACGGGATATTTTAAATGATTCCGACCCAGACCGCGTTTGATCCATCTCACTGGTTAGACACGAATTCGCGAAACTTCTCGTAATTACAAGTTTAGAACAAGATGAACATTCTTAATACACTCTAGGCCGCTCTTTGCGTACATACCCGAAAACTTGTCATTTTGTACTACAAATCACATTGAGTCAAATACGCCACTAGTTACGGAATTAACCTTCCTAACTGTGATGTCTGTGTAAAATGTAATTACGGTGTAAATGACAAATCTCATTAAGACGTTCGTCCCTGTAATTAACCGAAGAAAACTTTGACGAATAATCAAAATTACGCGCCAATAGTCCGGACATATTATACGCGTCCACTCTATCGTCTCACATACCAGGACAGGTATCAAATTTCGGAGAAAATTGGCCCTCAGATCGAAATTGATGTGTGACTATCTAATGAAACTCCCTTCCATTAATTAGATGTAACAAAATAAATCAACAAGAGTCATTAATTTGAGCTATCAAAGCCGTTACAGTTCTCGTGACTATTGATCAAGTTCTCCCACGGAAAGTTTTTACGACTCTTGGTATGTTACGTGTATCGGAAGAAAATTTTCCCGCAACACGTTGTTTGCCAAGGGAATTTGCAATAACTTTTCGTTCACGCCACTACGACCTGCTTACATTAAAACTTGTCTTTCGTGATAGTTATCTCTACGGATGTATGAAAGAGAACTATTCAACACGAATATGAGGTTGCGATTGCGAATCTTTCGCAATCACCTCATGTTAAGTAAGGCCGACCGGAATTTTACAAAAATATTTTATCATCGATAATTCGTATTATATAATTCATCATTATAATATAATTATACTCTGTAAATCTTACTCTCTAACAAATTAAATACATTTTGTCATTTTAAGGGTATTGTACAATGTTTTATGTAGCATATTACTTGTCGCCGTTTAGTGCGACAATTTTGCAATATCAATCGACCCGAGATTGAGCATTAACAACTGTGCCACTTATGCCACGTAACGCTTTGATAATTGCACATAACCAACTGTGCCAGGAAGACGTTACGGAAATGCTGCCCATATTGCTTACTGACCATATCTACGTTTTCTACTTGATTTATAGACCACAACAACGCGATGCTCGAATTGTGCTCGAGTGACGCGCGATGTTCTTAATGGAAATGAATTCTCGAAAATTATTTCAATCAATGACGTAACACAAGTTATCGATAATAAACGTATTTTGGCAAACATACTATTCTTAAGCACATATAAATCTGAACCGCTGCAACTCCTAAGTAATACTCTATTAATACTTTTGACATACTTCGTTCATATCTAAGCATTTGTGTATATCTATATTTACACGGTTTTGGCTTTTTGAGTTTGTTCATTAAATTCGTTAAAATACAACTGTTTTGAAACACCCTTTAACAGAACTTGTATCAAATATAAAATAAAACCGAAAAGATATTCTAAAAGTGTAATTGTTAATTAAGTAGCTTTACCTAGGTGCAGCTATGTTGCTTGGACGAGAATTTGAACTTCGAGATACCGCACACACGGAATCAAATAACATACTGATGACCTGTAACAACTGTGTATACCTTTACACTATTCGAGACCATATTTACAATTTTCCGACGCTGTGCATTCAGATGTTTTTGTGCTACGACCATGTCCTTGAAATTTTGCTACAGTGTAATAAATATTTCACTCATACGAACTGAAGTGTTCACACATCTAATAAAATATTTATAATAATTAATTAATAATTAACATAGTTAATATCTGTGTGCAATTTACCTCGTTTCACGTATGAAGATGAATATCATTTCAAATTATATTTCCGCACTTTCATACGTGTGCGAGAAACTGCCGAACCGTAAAATACGAAATATAATTTGCTACCTATGAACTGTTAAACATAAAATGTACGCTGCGACATGTAGGAATGTATGTTTAAATTGGGAGGATGAGCAATAATAAACGTAAGATTATGTCCGAATGATTTTACTTTAGAAATGTTTGTTAACGAGTTCTAGTATTTTGAGATGACAGAAAATTCGAAGAATTTGCAACCGCGGGAGAAAACGATTGATGTGGCATGAAATGCATGCAAAACGGTGAAAACGTAAGTTGTAGTTAGAAAGCGACGATTATCTCGACACGTAATACAAAGTGCAATTTACAGGTTATATTCACATCGTACTCTATTACCACGCTCCATATAGTATGACGTGACAACGGTACGGGTCATTTTTGCAACATTTCAAATACTTTTACGCCGTACCTCTTGCTTTACTTTTAAGTAAACCTGCTCTTCCAACTAAATTATTTCTCACCGGGAGCACCTTCGTTCGCAACGAGGAACAATGATGTGATCACGATTCCATTACAGTCTTAGAGACAATTGAAACCTTTCGCGCGCTATTTACCGTTTTATTATTATTCGCTAATGATTACGTTAATGAATACTTGATGTCTGAATTCAAAGAACGTGTGCAAACTGGACCGACTGGTTGAAATGTCAATGAGCTTTCGCAATGAACTTCTTTTCCAATTCTTGTCCCCTCTTTACCTCGTTCTTTCCCTTTTCACCGGAAATAGCAATATTTAAATCCCGTTGACGGAAATAGCACGATATTTGCAATCCAATGAATTTGCAGGATGCGGCGAGGCGCATAACTGCGGTATAAATGTAGATCAGCGGCACATCGCGATCGTCGAAGGAACAAAAGGGTTTGAAATCATATTCGTTACATATTCATGAGACGGTTCTCGCCGCGCCGCCCAACGTGCTCGCGTAGGTGCGCATCCATCACTATTTATGTCGTTGCTAATCCCTTCCTATTTAGGCGAGGAAAGGGCAAAAAGCAACGGGAAGTCGGGTTTGAAAACCCAAGCTGTCGTTTCGCGACTGTGGTGTTGCGCTTTGCTACTCGACGCGTTTGATAAGAAGAGAAGTGTCCGCTTGAAATGGCAAAATTATGTCTCGACAAACGCGACCTACCCCGGCACGGGGCGCAGCAGGGTTTGATGAAAGTGCATCCTGTTTTTGTTGTCGAGGAAGAATGGCTGTCTCCTTTGGGGACGAGACGTCGCGGGACGGAAAAATATAATAAACGGCGAGCGTAATGAAAAACCGGAAGGCGGGGATGGAGCAGGAAAGGGAGGAGGAGGAGGATGGGGGGAGGCGCGGCGAAGGGGTGAACGGCTCTCAAACAACGACGCAAACGCTTGATAAACGGAGAAAGGTAATTGCGTTATTAAGACTTCTGTGCGATGTGCTGTACAATGTTCTGTGCGAAGGAGGTTCGCGTACGTCGCGCGCGTATGTGGAGCAGAAGCCGAGAGCGGGACATAACAGGTCGTTGCAGACTCTTCGTAGACCACGATCGCGGAATCGTGACAAAAACTCATCATCCTTGCGGAAATCCGTGGAAAAGGCACGGTAGCGAAGGAAGACGAGGGCGGATGGAGGAGGAAAGAGGGAAAGGGGCAGTGAAGAAAGACGAGAGTGGCTGTTTATAGCGGAACATCGCATGGCTCGGTTTTATGTCGCGGTGGGCTCCCCCGCTTCGCCAATGGCAACCGTCTCTGCATCTCGTTGCAATCGTAAAACTTCGCTTGGATAACGCGCGTCCCCTTTCTTATCGCGGATACAACCCGCCACTCTGCCATCGTCGCTCTCCCATTTTCATTTTTCCGCCTCCTGCGCGATGCAAACCCACGCTCCTTTCACGCTACGCGCCACCTCCTTTCTTCACGCATTTTTGTGTCCGAACCGAGCTATCTTTTGGAAACCTAAATGTCTGCCGCGAGAGCGCCGACTGACAAAAGTACGCGAGCGAAATTACGATACACCGTTGCTCGTATTTTCCACATTACCGTGAATTACGGACAAAAAGATCGGCGTGTCTCGCATGGACAAATTCATGGCCCGCGCTTGAAACGTTATTATTTGTCGTCCGCCGGATCTCGACCTCCACGCAGCACTCTCATTTACATTGCGCGAATATGCGCCGGTAAATGGAAGTGCAATGGAACGCCGTACAACACGCAACGTATTCAATTTAATACGCATTAAACATCGTTCTGAATCGAACTGAAACGCGTGCTACTTTGTTGCGCCATATTGCGCGTTCTATATTGTGCAGTTGTCACATTCAGCCATACTTTTTTCTGTCGTCCCGACACACGTTTCGTCGCGAACGCGATGCACCATCGCGGTGAAAGTGAAATAAATATGAAAACCCGTGTTTTCCCTTTTCCTTTCTACCTATTAACAACCGCAATGTTTCTTCAGTGGGATATTCATTCTTGCACGTTCTTTACTTGGAGAGCAAAAAACTCTTGTTTGCAGAATATAACTTAAAAATTGACTAAACCCCGTCTGACAATTTCTCAAGGAAGAGAAACGGTCGGATGCTCCAGTGAACCGCGCAGATCTTTTGTGCAGAAAGTAATTGTCGATGGAAGTCATTTCCGACGTCGCTTTGATCTCCGATGCAGCGGCAAATAGTATTCTCATTCTGATTAACAAAGTGCGACGCCAAAGGAACTTGAAAGAGAGACATCATTCACGCGTTTCTTCGTGGTCGTCGGAAAACTTGATTTCTCCGGAGACACGGTCTAACGGATGTTGTCGCTATCTTCCGCCAAAGAGTCTACTTCTGGTCAACCATACCCGCGTACCGTATCTTTCCCGCAGTGTACCCATGAGAGCACTGTGGAGTACAAGATGCCGGCCAATTTATCCTTTACGACAACGCGCTATCGACCTATTTCTTGAACTAAATAGTTAAGACGCATTATGGCGAGACTTCTTCGCACTCCGCCGTACATAATTGGCGTTATCGAAGAATATATTGCAATTTTGACCATGTCGCTGAGGAAGACAAGTACCGATTCTTCCTTCTATTAAGTTGAGGAGAAGGACGGAAGAGAATATACGACGAGATATGGCTACCCACTTCACCGATAAACCACTATTTGTCTTTATACTTTCTTCTAATATTCATAAACTGCACGATGAAATTTAAACGTGTTGTACCTCGTTACGCCTTTCTATGCAAATTGTGTATATTACATACAATTTCTAAGCGAACTTGTTGTATATAAATATTCATTATTTAAGCAATTTTATCTGGTTTACAGCTCTCCATAAAAACCCTTGTAAAAACCTACTGAGAAAGAATCACTGCAGTTATCGTGACTGAAAATATTCGGTTATAATACCTGAAGCGCTGTTTTTATCGTTACTTTGCATTGTCGGTTATTGTAAATAAATTTTCAGTTACTATAGTCAATACAATATTTTTCGGTGGAACGTGAAATTTAATATTTATCGAAGCAATGATGCATAACGAAGTGGGCTACATTAAAGATTATCAATATGGCTCGGAGTATAATCAAGAAACGTTCGTCATTCGACAAATTTAGCTGTTGCGTTGTAATTCGTTACAGAATATAAAGCAGCGTGCTGTGATTTGCTAAACAGGGATCGAACCACTGACATACCAAACAATAATTAATAGCATACGAGAATTACCCACTGTTTGCATTTGGAGCGCGAATCGATCACCAAATGCGAGACGAGCACCCAGAATGCGAAATGCTTTGTCTTACAATGTTACGTATTCGACCGTGAACATGCAAATATACTCGCGAAATGTTCTTGCTTGTTCAATTGGCTCGACGAATTAATTGCTTCCTGCCCGTGCAACGTTTGATATGTTCATTCACGATCCGTAAAAAAGGTCGAATTTACGGACGGTAGTATTAAAATATTTCCCCAGAATCCGATACCTCGAACAAAATTTCTGCATTGATGAAACAGTGCCATGAATTAAGAACAAGGCGGGAATAATAATGGTCGGTTTCTTGGAAGGAACCATAAAAACTTGACACTATTCAAACAGGAATATTTGAAAATAAAAAAGAGATCAAATTTAATCTACCAGAAAAGTTTCCCAATGAAGAGAATTAACAATTGCCGACAACCTATAACTTATTTCCAGGAGGAGTACAAAAGTGAACGGTTTTAGGTCACATTGTAAACTACATTTTACAATTGAACTGTGGGAAATATTTTTTAATGCAGAAATGTTGAAACAATAAGGCATTACTCGCAACATGCAGTCACGTGGAAGTCTTTAACACTGCCAATCAGGTCAACAAAGTATTACGATTTATATGTATATAATTATCAAAAATAGATCAATAAAAACGTTAATTTATACATAATTCTCTTGGAGCATTGAATCTGATATTCCTTCCAAAAGTTATTTACGCGTATTACATGGTAAATGTTTCCAAAAAAAGTTGAAATGAAAATGCTCCTTTATAGTTCATAAACAAAGTTACGTAAAGGATCATTGTATTTTTAGCGAAATTTCCGTATGGGATGTTGAAATTTTATGAAAAGCAACGCATATTGTCACAAACGAGTAACGAGAGTACAGCTCTTTTATTTTGCATGCAATTTCATGTTACTGTCGCGATTGTGAAAGAGGATGTTTATTAATTTCGATGGTTAATTATGATGAGTAAAACGAAACGCGAAAACAGTGGCTTTCTGCGTGTATCCTTCGGTTTTTACTGTTTAACCCGGAGAGGTCTAATTGTAAATGGAGGAATTATTCATAGAATGCAACAATGTTTTCACGGCATACGGCATTTGCCTTCGCGAAACAGGATAATGTTTAGCTGATGGAAATTTCTTTTGGCGATTCATATCGTGCGTTTTCAAGCATTCCTTTTGATCTACGCGAAACAAAGTCCGCGAGAGAGAAACAATTTTCGTCGTTCGGTGTTCGTTCTGTTCTCGGATGAGTGAACGCAAAGGCTTGAAATGTAAATAGAAACACAGGAGGTAGATTGGTCTTGGCAAGACGGTAGTTGCGGGTAAAAAGTAGGTTACGTGCAAAAACTAAAGTGGTAATTAAGACGGATGCGAACTTCAGTTAGATCTTTGACTTGTTCCTTCTACGACTTTCCTATTTCCCGCGCCAAAGATTTTCTCACAATCACCATAGCGAGTGTACGTTTTTTATGGAAATTGTAGACCGCGTGTAAAATCGGGTGAAACACATGTCTAACAGTTTAACAAAATTGCGCACCTCGACCGAAGAAAAAGTGCTGCGATTTGATACACGTCAAAATCTGACGGTTCGAACGAATATTGAAGATGAAAGATAAAAATGTGAAGCGCATGATAAAAATGTTGATTTTGGTGAAAAAAACGAACGAGTCCAAAGAGCCAGCAACGAGTTTGACTCGTTGTTTAACTTTTTCAGACTTTTGTAGCTGGAGAAAGAAAATCTTCACCGCCAAATCATGCAGAACCCGAGATGGATGTAAAAATGATGGATACGCGTAAAATACCATCCGAGGTAGCATGGCAAAATAAACCTCTTGGAGCGAGGAACGCAGCTGGATTTTGAGTTCCAGTTTAACAGAGTAATTCAGTGATTCAGAAAGACACCTGCTGACCTGGTCGGATTTCGTACGTACTTTATATAGCAATACACTGTAAGATAACCTTTGGAGGGGCGTGTCTATACGGACATTTCGTTGAATCTCATAAACGTCACGAGCGGATAAGCATCGCGGACCTCTTTCACGCACGCTCGTCGTGGTAAACGAAAGTGATGATGAAGCAACGTTGTATTAATTATTCTGAAATATATCTGCGGGTTTATTTGCATCGTTCCGGCCACGGCCGAGGAAGAAACGCGAACGATCGGCGAGAGAGTAAACTGAAATGGAGATCTCATCGAAACTGTGAATCAATTCGATCGGCAGCCAATCGAGTCGATTGTTCGGCGGAGGAAGAGCGAGTGATCGAAGTGAATGGAGTAACCGCGAATAATCGATGCAAATTATAAATAATAAGATGTCGAAACGGTCCAGTTAAGACGAGTCTCATCCGTGCATACACCACACGACGTGCCCAGCGGCAGGTGGTATTTTCTCGTAGTAGTTCAGCGTAATGAATTGCGAACCGTGAGAGGAAATCTTGCCTCAGAAATCTGACCTTTCGAGAGTGCTCACTCTCACTGGATGGTTCCCATGGCAGGGCAGCGGCAGCCCACGTATGAGCCGCTCGACACAATCAACGATACGGTCACACTTGGCTGAATATGACACGAGAAGAATTTCAATTCTGCTTAGGATGCGTTATTAATCACTAGGAGTCGCCTGCCCGCTCGGCCAATCACTTTCGTTCGATGGACGCGTGATACCAGAAGTCGCGGTGTCAGCTCGGCACTCGCGACCTCGGATGACGAGAGGAACGCCATTGTTCGCGTTGTCGAGGGGCAAGCGAGGTAGAAGGAACGACGTCGACGAGTCGCCAAAAGGTACGCAATTAATCGAACGTTATAAATGTAACGGTTGTTGTTCGGAATCGCGCTGGACGCTCGGGCCGAGTTTGCGAGACTGGTGCTTCAAGAATGCGATAACGGAAGATCCGTCTCTCTACAAACGTTGCGAGTTTTAGATAAATTGCTGATAACGACGATGTCGTGCAAGGATCGGAAGAGTTCCCCTGGAAACTTTTAGCTTCCCAAGTGTACCGGAACGGAGCAACTCCTATAGATCTCCGTGAAATCTCGATTGGGATGGAAAAGAACATACGTTCGCGAAAGCCATCTTTTGGCTTCGATCCTCGGCCAGGAACGCTACCCAACTCTAATCTTTATCTCAACATATTGGATCCCTCTGAAATCCATTTTAAATTACCTCGCAATTTCCGAAGACAAAGAGACGTACGAGCGCTTCGTGTGTGTTATAGATTTGTGTCGTGTGTTTCATATAAAATCAAATTTAGCAGACTCCTCGTTTATCCGCGTTCCACGTCGTTTTACCAAAATAATATCTTCCGAGGCGGCCGACGAAGACGCGGAATTTGAGAACTGTCCAACTTGGCGTGCCGTCCTTTAAAGGTATTATAAGGTATTCCTTTCTAGCGGAAATTCTTATCGTGATTATTATTAGTTTCTTCCACCACGCAATTTCGCCCTCCTGATTATTCTCAAAATTGCATTACTCGTTCCGTAACCGGTGTTTACGAAGCGAAATTTATGTATCGAAAATTATCCTTATCTAGCGAGCTCTCGAGATACACCGCGCAAGACTCTCGCTACGTACATATGTTGTTTGAGTTCATAAGATACACAAATATATGCATATGTGCGAGATACGAGGCCACCGCGTTTACGTGCTCGCTTGTCTCTGTAAACTGCCAGCTCCACGATTTCGGCGGGGTTGCGCATCGAACCAATATGTAATACGACAAGGTTCTTAAACATTATAAATCAACTGGCGAATCTACACGCGTGCTAGCTGTCACCGTGGAAACTAATTTCGCATAGCTACGGTAAATTATATACTGTGATATATCCAAACACGGAAATCGATCTAGTAACATAATTTTCTCGATACAGTCGTTTATCACGTTGGAATTCCTCATAATGAACATCTTTGTTAATATTCGTAAGGGATTAACGTTTAGTAACATTCGTGAGAGAAGAATCCGGAAGGCATTTTCTAAACAGGAAAAAGCTGATGAATATTCTTCCTTCCAAAATGGTAACTATTCTCGGTTGAAAAATTCGTCGTGAATGTCTGGTTAACAAAATTTCGTTCTTATCCATCTCGCTTGTAATACTGTTCCGGAATTACTCCGCGCGTTAATTTTGCGAATGGCTTCTGACGTTGATGGATAGTTATTTAACAAACGTGTACAACAGCGTAGCCAAGTTGATCGTTATGACGGTGATACATAATTCTGCATATTTTGTACAACTTGTACGATTTAATTTCTAACTATGTTACAACGTTTACGGTCGAACGCACATTATACAATAATAATTATGTATACCTAAATTGATACCGTTGGCGTGTGAAGAGAAAAGAAAAATCTTATCACTTTTGATACGGCAAACTACTTTATTTATTGCCTTGGGAAAACCAGATCAGCGGATCAATTTTCTTAAATTAAAGCAGCCTTTTCACCTCGCGATTTCGCGGGAAGGAATCATGTGAACTTTAAGAGTTCTCTTTCATAGGCGGTCGAGCAAGTGTGCGCGAGAATCCATCGTCCGTGTGCACTACGATCGCGGCAATACAGGTGAGCGAGCGTAGTGGGGACTTTCACTGAACATTATTAGATACGCATTGGAATGTAACTACGGCAGCGTACAACACCACAACTATCCCAGACCATGAGTCACGCGGTTTTCTCGACCGTCGATCCCAGAATTACATAATCG
>JABFPT010000630.1:25385-38199 GCA_022817245.1 Nixonia krombeini | reverse complement strand
TACGTAATTGAGTTAACTAATAAATTACAACACGCCGGTATGTGCGGTTTCCTTGCAATGTCATATTTGATAAGGGTAAACATGGATCGCCGTTAACAAGTACCGCAACAGTGTGTAGAATTGTCAGAAGATAAAAATCTGTTTAAATAACCGGTATAATTAATCAGAAGATAATGTTATCTCCCGTTTAATCGTAATAATTTCCATCACTATTGATTTGTGGTCTCGTGTTCTCAAGTTCTGCCGTTTCGCGTCAAGGCATTGAATAACGCAAATACATTAATCCCGTACACATAACGTTCCTTTGAATTATTTTGCGGGTAAGGTAATTAAAGGGGCATAAAATAAAAATATGTTTGCATTTTTCCTTTCGTTATCGCGCATCTTGGAAAAGCATCTGGATTCATTAATTTCAGGCCACAAATATTTTCGTAACCTTAATAGTAACGCAAATTGATTAGAAGAAATTGTCTTAAAAATGCAACGAATCCAAAATGCGTCGCCATTTCTCACACAAGTGAACAACGTTGAAAGAAAAAAAAGTTGTCGAAATTGTGTAACCGAATGCGAAATGTTTCACACGCGATTATTCTATTCGCAGAGTTCTCGCGCACGTAAGAATTTCATAATGACAATTAACAGCATAGTGGGAGATAAAGATAATCCACATTTTATCAATAATTAAAGCGTTAATTTCGCAAGATTAGAATGTCACGCGGGAATCCGGTAGAGTATTGCACTGCGATCGATTCTACGAAATCTCTGTTCCCTGTTTCAATGTCTTTCTTGCATTTAGCTCGCCGGGAGGATTTGCATAAATTAGATTTTATCCTTCCAAGAACATTCGTCTTTGTGACGCACACGTATATGTGTATTTATGGTGGGCGTGTAATAGTGTCGTGCTCGAAATGGAATCTCGATTGCTCGTGTAGATGTGAACTGTATCCTTAACACACCCGGATTAACGACTTATGCGACGTAGGTGTGAACTGAATTATTTTCACCACACGCCGCACACAAACGCGTAAGACTGTAGGAAAAGTTAATTAACGTGCACTTTTCTCCTCGATCAAAGCCCATGTTTCACATCGGGAAATTCGAATTGACGAGTAAGGTAAAAGTGCTAAATAACACAGGAAGTACTTTCGAAGGAAATATTTTCCGTTTTTACACTTCTCACTTCTGGTCCGGTCACTTCCTTTCCTTTAGTTATACAGCCGTATCGCAATTATTTCATACAGCGGAACATTGGCGATTGACACACCACTCGGCAATGTTTGTCCCAACAACGTAACAAATAGTCGTTCGATTGGATGCGTGACGAAACAGATTGACAATCGAGGAAGGATTAAGCTTTTCGGGTGAAATGATACAGGCGTAGCAGCGCGACGAGCCAATTTATTTGCGGGACGTTATGCGTCATCGGGCCCCCATGTTGGGACCAACCCTTATGATACTCCAAGGGCAGCTGCGCGAAAAGGAACTCCAGCTGTGCGGCTCTCAACCGAGGGTGCTTCTCGATTATGGCAAATAAAAAATTCGACATATGAAATATTAAGGACGCTGCTCTTTCATACACACGCGCGCGCGCACACGTACGAGCATATGCGTGAGCAAATTAATAAATTGTTAACCACAGTCATTACGGTGGACGATCTGTAACGCGCAAATCGACGTGGCTTAACGGCATCCAACACTTGAACGCCACCACTGCTGAGAAATATTTGCCATCCGCATCGCGCCGATTAAGGGAGACGAGAATTTTGAACGTGAATATTTGCGTTAAACAAATCGCTAATTCGCAACTAATCGATTACTGTTCAATTACCAGTTGCGAAGAAAAAAAGGTTGTCTTCGATTGCAATTACGCCGCTGTTTCATGCCCAGTGTCGCGCTTCGAGGCGAAAGGTACGAATTGTTTTATACCCGAATAGAGGCGATCGTTCAAGCGTAGGGCCGAGCCGATGCATTTTTAATAGACTGCAATAATGGCAAACGGGAAGCACCGTTGCTGGAACGACCCGACGGGAATTACGTAGTATAAACACCGTGCAACCGCTGGGGACCAGCGTCGAGCGGGGTCGCGGACTCTTGCTCTCGAAACGAATCTATAAATATTTCGTCGGCTCGTCGTTCGACTTCGTTGCGGCGGGTCGGCGAGCTTAACGATTCGGATGATCGACTGTCGGCAAAAGGGCGGATCGTTCTGGCAGCGGCGAGGCGAACGTCTGATTAATCCCTTCGCCGGTTAATTGATTAATCAGATTTCCCCGCGATCGAGCAATCAATGGATTTGGAGTGCGCGCTCCTTTCAATCGCGCCACCGGCATTTCCACGGGCGGAAAGCGCGACGTTTCTTAATTAAAGCCGAGTCACCGACTAACCGCGTGAATGCCGCTTGATTGGCAAAGATTGGCAATTCTCTTCTCGCCGACAGTGGCCTACGCGGCTTTACCTGCCCGAGTCGGCCACTCAGTCAACATCAGGCGAACGCTGATTTACGCCGAGGGCCCGGTTCCTCGTCGACTCGCTAATAAATAATCGCCGCCTCGGCTTCCTTCTTTCGCAGGTAGCCTATCCGGAGGTGCGGATCGACCCGCTCGCCAAATAACACCTTCCGCCTCGCCAAACCCTCGCGTCTCTATCGCGAACTTCTCCACTTCGCGATTTGACCGCGATCGGTTTGACCGTCTTGGAAAAGACCGATCTAACAGCCGGTTAGGTTAGGTTCAATTAGGTCGACCGAAGCCGATCAGTTGGACCGAGGGCGACGAAAAGAGCGGCGAAAGAGGACGCGGTCGTCGTAAATCACGTGGTTCGGTGCGAATGAAGAGAAAAGCGAGTGTTGCGCGGTCTTCTTCACCCGCCGATTAATAACGAACCGTTGACGTTCCCGTGTCGAGCGAGCAGAATCGAATCTGGACGTAGGCATCAGCGACGATTAATAAATATGGCGTTGCCGCCAACGCTAAACGCTTTAATCAATGTCATCGGGCCAATTTCCGATCTCCGTTGGCTTCCATCCCGTTCCGTCCTCTTGTCCTCCCGGCTCGCGACTATAACCCCCTCCCCCCCCCTCCTGCCCTCGTCACCCGCCTCCCGCTCCTTCGCCATCTCCTGCCGCAGCTGAGCCGTGTTATCGACACAACTCCTCACAGGAAATTACACGGGACACGGCTGAAACACCACCGCGGAAGTCACAATTTATCAATTTCCAACCTCGGGATCGATATCTCGACATCGTCAATTTCACCGTTCCGGGCAAGACGAATCGGACGGTTTAATACCGAGGAATAGAATGTTTTTGGAAGCGAATGCCGAAGGAACGGAAAATTAGTCGTATTGTATAATCGTAACGTATGTTGGGCTTACCTAACCTAACTGTTTATATGTATTTGGTATAAAACACTTGTCACTCGACGTTACAGCACGCTTTACCGCATATTTCATTCAACGTCAATTTCCTCGTTTTCTTCTCCACGTACATCTCATCCCGGTCACGTTATTCGGTAATTAACATACTAGTCCTTTCTGGATTAACATGGCTGCGTGATTAACGAGGTCATTCGAACGGGCGAGACTCAACTGCCGCGTTTGTGTGCCATGACAAACGATTATCGACCATCGCTTTTGATCGATTATCGTCTCCGCGATTTTGTTAACGGATTCCGCCGATACGCGGCGCGGAATTGAAAAAAAACCGGAGTACGCCTCGAAGATCGCAAGAAGAAGTGAAATCGCTGAGAACTTGATTACCGCTTTTTTGGCAATTTGCACCGACGCGTGAATAATTTTGTAATTATTTCTGCTGGCTTGTTTGTGCCAAGAAACAGATTCGGATTTCTGCCATTCACTTTTACCTGCCTTAATGCGTGTTTCCGACACTGTTTACAGCAATTTGTGTAACGAAATTTATGTTTTCGTACACATAAATTTCGCGACACATATTTTAGGATTTTACACATTCGTAGACACGGATTATAATTTCGGTTGAAAAACCTTATTTAGAAAATTAGTATTGATAAATGAGCGTATATTCCATGTATCAATACGTCAATTGTGTAATATATAGATTATATAATATATAAATTGAGGATACGTAAAGGTGTTTATAGCTACAGAATTTTATTTCACAAGTTTTACATGAATCTAATTATTTCAAATTATTTTCATTGTTTCAGAGATTAATGTAGGTTCCAATTATGATCTTGTTTCTGAGATTCTATTTCTATGTTAATGAATTATTTGTATATCCTTCACATTCACATACTGAGGGTTATTAAAAAATGAGACAGACAATTTGCATACGTTCCAAAATAATCGATCTTCAGTCAAGATTAACGCGAATCACAAGGAAATATACACATTGAGAATTTGTATTTAAAGATGTTTTATTGTGAATCATCGGCACAGCGAATCTGAAAAGCAAATATTTAATTCACGTGAATTAAGTAACTAATTAACTTAATCAATTTAATTAATTAATTATCTATTTGTTGAAAAAATGATTTACGAAGTATATTAATATAAAGAATATCTTTATATGGTAAACGACGTGTGTTGTATGAATCCTCCACCGATATATAAAAAATATAAAACAATCATACATGTTCAATTTCAAAAATTACACAGACTTCAAATTGAAACATACGTGTATCATTTTAGTAAACGAATCACTATTTCGGTAAAAGAACAATTAAAACGAAGTTATAGTTATGTACGCATTTTTTACGAAAGAAACAATATTTTCATTATCAGTGCATTAAAACGTTGTACAAACAGTCTGTGGAAAAAATAATTTTCTACTGTAATTTTGCGAGATTTATTTTCGGTTGTACTGCGTACATCAAGCGAAGTATTACTATACAGTCTTGTATAACACTGAAGCGTTTCAAAAAACTAATTTCAACTATAATAATTGTAAATTAATTATCACCGATCCTCTTCAATGCATAATGTTAATTAGTGTTAAGCACTTCACAAAATAATCTTATAATATATAACCAGTAAATAACAAGTAATAATAAAAATAACATAATAAAAATACTAATGTAAAATAACGAATTCTGAAACGATTGGCATTCACGAATTCTGAAAACACTGTTGATTGGTAATCAGTGACAAATTACATTCGCTATACCAACGTTGCATAGCATTTTATTAAACGACGTGTTAATGAATCGCGGACAATTTCGAACAGTGATTTTCGAACAGAGTCAATATTTCTACGTTTCTCCAGAAATGATAGTACTCATCTAGTACTCATCTGCACTCATTAGCGTTTTTCCAGCAGCGACATTTTTCTATTGACGCTCTGCGGCAGAAAATATCACGCGACGCACTTGAATGCTGCATATTCCGACGATCTTCCACGAATCCGGAGATACGTGATAGACGTTGCAAGTACTACTTTTCCCAACTCGGACGGGCGATGCGGTCTTCACAGAAGTCGCAAAAACAGCACTCGACGCCTGCTCATGTGCATACGTGAAATTGCGAGATTCGCTGGTCTCGAGTGCTAGACCGATGCTCGAGTGTCTGGCCTGCTGAATTTAATACTGACAAGCGTACGGGAAACGGAATTTGTTAACATTTCGAGAAATACGCCTCGTCCAAACAATTCGCAAATTGGCAGAATAATTAAACAAATCATCGGGAAGTAAACGAGCTGAACAAAGATTTCATCAACGGATGACATTTATGTAACAATAAAAACGGTCATATTTTTGTACAATACAAATTTCGGTGACACACAGTAACGCAATGTTTAGTGAATAAAGTGAACAAAAATATGCGATTTGACGAAAGAGTTGTCTCTTATGCATTACAGCGGTAACTTGTGAAATTGAGGAAAAAATATAATATATATAAATATTTATTGCATATTAATAATATATTGCATAATAATCATAAAAACCATATATATATATATATATATAATATGAAACTGGTAGTTTGTCAGAAGGACGTGAAACAGTCAGTGACGGAAATGGAGATTGTTAATTGGATCAATTGATCGAGCGCAAGCAAATATCCTTGTGAAAGGTACGGAATATCTAATGCACATGGCTTGCGGTGAAAACGGACCCCGGCATTGGCCAGTGGCCGAGTGCAATACGAAGTCATCGAGCAACAGTGGCGTCCATTGTCTTTATGAATGAACGAACCCGCGTTTAATCTCGTTGTCCTTCGACATGTGTTGCCGCGTTACGGACTTCCATGTTTGTACATGAGTAACGTGTAGGTAAGCACTAATTGCCAGCCATCATTCATGCATGTGTTCATTCCCAGCGACACCGTCCGCACGTCCTTCCACTGATATACCGCTACTGTCAAGGCGATCTTGCCGAAAGGTCGAATCGGTCGGTTCGCTCGTCGAGCCAGTGTTTGAACAGGGATGATGACACGGCCGGCCGAATCCTTTAGCGGGAGGTGATTTTTCACCTGGAGGAAAGGCGGTGCAGAAGTAGCTGTTTGGGAAAGAAGTGTTGCACAAGGGGCAGGTGCAAAAACAAAGATTTGCTTCGTGGGCCAAGGTCGACATGCTCGTTTAGTGTCTCCGAAGTATACACCTTGGAACAGGTGCCTCGCAAAATCATTGTTGAACAGGTTGGTAGGCAGTTAAGGCCTTTTTGTTGACACAAGCCGATCTTTGTTTCATGCTACTTTACTCGCCTTGTCATAAGCGCATTATTGACCTCACCGCTGCCTTCCGGCAACTATCAATATTGCCGGCCGGTTGGCCTTAAAACAGATACGTGTACTTTGGAGCTATTATCGCAATAGGATTAAGCGCGCATTTATTTTGTAAATATTATTAAATATCCGATGTTACAACAATACTATACTGAAGTTTTTCACGAATCGGTGACACGAGTACGGAGAGGAAAAATATGGAAACGAGTCATTTTCTCGTATTTTTGTTTGCTTCGGTGATCGCGGATACAAAGAATCCGCGGCTTATTGTTTCGGATACGAAACGCGGAACGTACGGAACATTCGCGCTGTGGCCAGTGTCTGTTCATTCCGTGAACTAAATAAGTCACGCGTTGAAAGTCACGACGAGGATCTCGCTGTGAAGCTGCGCGTAGCGGTAGACGAATTCCGGCCTCTTCAGAGATACACGAGTGTTCGTCCGGGCTGCCTGAGCGGAGGAATTAATTGGCAGTCTTTGTTACCGGCGTGCGGACGTTTTCTTTGACAAATCGACGGTCCAATTATGTTTGGGATAGCGAAGCCGCGCGTCGACGAAGTGACGGGAAGAGGCAACGTTTGCAGAGCAGGAATCGGGAATGTTTATAATTTCGGGTGAAACTCCTGGATGCTTTTATTACCCGGGATTAAGCCGGTTGCGCAGGAAACGTTTCGACCGGCATAACTGCGGACGAAAGTCACCGACGAGGTTCGAGGAAAGTCGATGTTTATGGACACCGTAAAGCCACATCACCGATAACAAATCTGCTAACTTGCCCGGAGTAAATAGGCTGTGATAGAGGCGAGCGCAGGTAGAGGGTAGAGATGTCGTTGCGATTCTCAGCGAACGCCACGAGCGAAGTGCCCGGGCAACCTTGGCGATTCGCTGCCCATCGACGTACCCGAAGAAGAAGATCCATTGAATAGCGTCGATCGGCACTCGAGTGGGATGATAGAGAAGGGTGGAGGAGACGCGGGGCGAGGCGTCTAATCTGTCGGCAGTGATCATACCAGCTGTATCGATGATGAGGTCTCGGAATACTTTGAAGTCCGGCCGATGCGCAACGGGGGAGCCGACCTTCCAAGCCCCGATTGTGATCCTGATTTTCATCCTCCGTGGCTTCGCTCGCGGAGCCACTCCGTCTGTTGCGGCCGCTCGCCCGCGCGTCTTAATGTCTGTCATAAATTAAGCCTTGCCAAAGTGCGTCCCGATCGGGCGTCTGCGAAAATGCATCTTGTACATATATGCACAATTCTCATTTTGCAAAGGCAGCACCATCTTATTGTACAGGCCTGATTACCCGCTCGTGAAAAAGAGGCGGATCATTTTACGCGGCATTCGATAGAGCGACGATAGATTTCCGAGGAAATGTAGTTTGTCGTGCAGAAACACTTCTTCGATCGCTGTGGGTAATTTACTTAATTAGACTAACGGGGTGATCGCCGTCAAAGAAACGAGTAAACTAAGCTGAAAATTGAGATTTGAAAATTGAGAACTGCGTTAAAAACAATCAGTGTGGTCATAACTATGCTCCCGTTGACCAAAGCAGATCTAACTTCATGACAATACTTTGATTACAGTGATTCTAATCGTGCAGTTAGCCGAAGTTATGTTCCCCCTGCAAAGCGATAACATTGGCGATACCAAATATAGAAGCGTCTTTAAGGCGCAAAGGGACGTGGCGAGCGTAGCATTCCATTAAAAAAGAAAATTGATTGTCGTTCGATAAGGTGGAAACGGAACGTGACTGCGAACAAAAATGCAAGGCTGAAAAAAGCGCGGCGCACAGTCCCAGTCAAAAACAAACCATAAAGTTTATCCTTTTTGAAATATGCAAACTAAAGTCCTCCTTGGCTACCATAACGCCGGGAACAGCCTCGGACGCGGCTAGACAAAACTGCCACCATAAAAGTGTCCACCCCTGGCGAAGGTTATTTTATGACGCCCGTGTCCAAAACACGAGCTACGGGCTACAGGTATTCTGCGGACGCTCGTTCGCATCGCAGGGTGTCCGTTTTTACCCGGGGTGACGACAGTCCACCACGCCTACCAGCCTCGCCGACCTAAACTAATTGCCGTTAATCCTCCAACCCTGTAAAATTCGTCGGCGCGTCGCCCCTCGACAGATTTTCCATTCCTGATTTCAACTTTATGTTTCTGGAAGTACACTCGTCGGTGTCATCGCGCGTTATCGTCATACGAAAACGCATCTTCCGTTGCGTCTTCGTAACATATCGATCCATACCTGACCACAGCTACGCTAATGAACGATATGGCGTCGGAACGTGGGGGTGAAAACTCGATCTCGACGTCTCAGCTCAATGTCCGGTAGCTCTGTAAATAGAGCGAACGAAATTCTGTTGGTTAGCCCAGAAATCACAGACAGCCATGTTGCCTCCACAAAGATGGAAATCTCTTCCGCAACGTCTGCGTGAGCCGAGTTAGCGTTAACCAGTTAGTCAGCGCGCCATAATCCTTTGCAAACAACAAAAGCCGAAATTTAAACATACGAGATGTATTTTGTGCCGATGATATATACAGTGGTACTCAGCGACTGGTCGGCAACGATGTTACACGTATCGTGACACGGTCAAATAAAAACACCACTGTCGCATGTGACGTTATAATGGAGGAGGTGAGTTTTTACGTCCGAACGTCGAAGTTTGCTCGGTCGACGAAAAGAGATGAAAAAGCACCGAGTGGAGGACAGTTTCGATAAACCAACTGTATGTGTGTGTGTGTGTGTGGCGTCAGTGACGTCCATTATGGAAACGACGCCTCGTATCTGTCGCGAAACAAACGTAAACTGTCTCCACGGCCAATGTCCACGCATCGATAGATAACTACCAAACTTCTGCTCTTCCTAGTTTATGCGACCAAACTGACCAATTCCTGAGAGATACCGTACACGAGGAGCCTGTGTATAATACGGCCAGTCTAAGTTACGGTGAAACTCGGCGGACGCGATAACCACAGTTGCGAACATTTTATGCTCATTGATCGTGAAATGCTTCGCTCGCCACCAATGGCAAATGTGTCGCCTTTGAGGAAAAAGGGGAAAATTCCTGTCCGTACAATTTTACCGTTATTTAAATTCAAGGAAGATATAATTAAAGATAAATGTCGGACAGAAGTATTGCCAACGACGAAGATGAGACTGTTCGTGTTAAATACGGCGTTCGGTCAAACCTCATTTTTTAAACACGTCCTAAAAATCGACCGACTTCTGCCGATTTGAAATTTTCCGAATGCGGATAAGCGTCGCGTAACTGGCAATATAATTATTTTACATTCTTCGAAACGGCAGTTTGATTGTTTTTGTCAACGGTAATTAGAAGATGAAGAAGAAGAAAGCGTAACGATCGAGGCAACTGAGTTGCGACATAATTAATGCACGGCGGCACATTCGAGCGTAGAATCGTTTCCGCGGAAAGCGGCTCGCGTTCGGATATCAATCCACAGATCGGTTCTTTGCAAGCGAAATGGCCCTGTACATTTGACACTGCTGGGGAAGAGAGAAGGCGCGAGCAAGCAGCCGATTTTCCAGAATGCAAACTAATGCAGCGGCCCGTGTCGCGTTGTAACACGATCACCCGACACCATGTACGCTGTTGTAATACGAGGACCTTACACGAGTACGTACGTAAATTGCGGGCACATGCAAGTAACAACAGTTGCACGTGAGCATTGCACACGATGCCCGCAGGCGAAGCCGGCGCAGCGCGATGGAGCGGAACCGTTTTGCGAAACGCCGGTTTCCGAGAACCTACAATAATCGGTAACAAGAGATTCGGTGCATCGGAGACCGCCGCTCCGCGAAAAGTACGCCGGGTGCATTGTCTCGCGGACGCATCGGCCGAGGAAAGTAATGATGCAGCAGCGGTCGAAATTGCGCATTGCTATAGAAACAGCGCGGATCTTAGAAATCGTGTGTGCAAGACTTTTCGTTAAGAAACCACCGGAAATGCGCATTCCAGGTCGAATGTGTGCTCGGGTCCCGCGACCGACAACACTGCGACTGATTTTCGAAATTATACGTAACGACATTTGTTTTTATTCACATCTTTTGCGAAACTGAACATGGATTTTGTTAAAGTCTGAATCCGATGAAGTATGTAGACGACTTTGATTCGACATGTTTCTTTAGTGTAGGAAATTTTGGAATCTACGTTTCTCATATTTTTTTTCGTATATATTGATACAATTCAAAAAACTCTTTAAAATCCATTTTTACCATTTGGTACATTACGGCGACGCGAGGAAAACTCCACAAATCACCGCGCAAATATTTCCTTATTAGTTTCAAAGTTTTTCCGCATCGCTTAGACAAAAGTCTCGGCAAATAAATGCGCCTCATCGTAATTGTGAAATACGAGACGGTGTTTTAACCATGAGAGGCAAACTCATTAGCCACGTGGTCTAATAAGGCAGTAACAAGTTAAAAATTAACTATGCTTTCCCACGTGTCTAGAAGTAAAGCTTATTATTCGAGAAAGTTATTTATTTATTTACATACGCACACTACATTTTCCGCCTCGCGTTGATTAGCAGATTAGTAAATTCATCTTGAATGCACGTCGCGGCCTCGCGTTCCGGCATGCGCATACCCTAAAAGGCGTTTGTCCCCAACGGGCGAGCATTCACGGCGGCGCGTTCCGCCAACTCCGAGAAATCGTAACTTGCCGTGTTTATCACCATACGCCGACGGCGTTAGCACGAGGAATGGCTTCTCGCGAGGCGCGTTAAAATCACATGGGATTTTTAAAACCCACGGTCTACGAACACCGTGCCCATTCCACCTTTCCACCTTCACCCGCGTCACCTCGCCTTCCCAGAAAATAATCCAGCCACGGCCGAAACCCTCGTACGGTCTCCAATTTATACTCTGTGTAATTAAACGTCGTTATACGGAAGGGTCGTGTGTAAATGGGGGTGGGGGGGGGGGCAAACGCGTAAAAGCGCAACGACCATTCCGGAAAATCGCGAAGAATCATTTTCCCGGAATAAACCGGGAATGTCGTCCCGCTGTAAAACGGGAATCATGGCGGGGCGTTGGAAGTAGCGAAAATTGGCAAGGTGTTCGAAGTGGAGAAAATCGGCGAGTCATTCGGCACGACCGAGCAACGGCGAAAACGACTGGAAGAGCAGGAACCGGCCGAGTCTCTTCCCGGCCTCTTAAAAGTTGGAGGGCCAAAAGTTCGCGGTGGGGCCGTTCATCAGAAGCAACTTGTCACGCCGCTGGGCATCGAACATAAATTCCAGGCCGTAATGTGACAGGTCTTCGCTCCTACCCCCAGAACGATTCTGTGACCGAATACTCCTACGCACCGGGTGTCTCAAACAACAGTGCCACTGCGGCATATGAAATATGCGTGGCGCATATAGCATTATAAATCAGGCGATTTTTTAATTCGATATTTCGCTACGATCTTCCTAAATTATGATTTTTTCAACTCCAGCGGTAAGGTCTTTCTACCTCGCTCCTGCCTTTTTTCTCCCTTAACGGACTGGTAACCGTGAAGAGGTCGGGGGATTGAGAATTGAAGGGTAAACATTGTGACGTAATTAGTTTCTTTTTTCCTTTACTTTTTTTTTTATTTTGTAATTCGAATTCGATTTACACGGAGGGTAACTGCTCGTGAAAAGTTGACTCGATTCGCTTCCCTTCCCCGCGACACACGCAGGGCTTCCTTGTACATCGAGCAGAGGCATTCTTGCATCACAAGCACTTAATGTGACAGTAAGTAACAGAGGCAGCGAACGCAAACTTGCCGATTGTGTTACGTACCGTTCTACTGTAATCGTTGCACAATAGACCAGTGTGTCCTTTGATTATAAAACGAAGCCACTGTGCTACGCAGCGAATGTACGGGAATTAGTTAAACAATCGATTCGCTCAATTGGTCCTGCCGGTGTACCTGATACAAAGAAATTATTCCGTCAACCAAGTGTATCTAATGTATTGATCGTAAAGTCGAATATGAAAAGAAGTATAGTATTCAATCTAATCTTTTCCACACACTTCTAATTTTCGTATTCTGTTATACTTTGACGGCGTATATAACTTGCACGATTATAACGACATATTTCTCTACCAATTTACGTTATTAATCAAGCCCC
>JABFPT010000630.1:1380-11665 GCA_022817245.1 Nixonia krombeini | reverse complement strand
CATTAAATTGTCCCTTTATTTTCCTACTTCGCATTATGATTTCATTCAGAGTTCCCAATACATTGATATTCTTAAAATTCAAAATAATTGCTGCTGATAACGTACCGAAAGTAAGAATCGAAAATAGAATAAAATCTTGAAATAGTCACCAACAGTTTTGTGACAGTTATTTTTTGCAGACTTTTACTCGATAGAAAACTGTAGATAATCCAACATACCGATTGATTACGTTAATTGTTGTAATGTCGTACCAATTAACAACCTCTGTGACAGATAAAACGTTGAGACTACGAAAATGAGCCAATCACGTACCGTGACCGATGTGGGGCAAACCCGATCTTCTGGACGCTCCGGATTAAATCGGTTAAACGAATGTTTTGCCCCAGTTTTGCTTAACAGGCGAGCCGCTCGGCACATTCGTTCCGGACAGGCAAACTAGGCGATTGACTGCGTCGATAACAGATCTGTTCGGTTACACAGCCGATCGGTTAGAACGATCGTCACGATTGATGAAAATTCAGGAACGAGCTCTTGCCAAGGCGCTGCGCGATGAAACGTTGTAATATAATCTGCTTTACAGGTCTCTCCCTGCAACGTCATTATTAACGAAGTGATAAGGATTTTAATGAATCGCGGCTTATTCGTTTTTTGTCGCAAATGTGATAATAACATTTTTGCTGCTTTCATCAAGATGGCACACGAAAAATAAATATTTCCTATTATGAGGCTATAAAACAATAATATTACAAATAAAACTCAAATAGTATTAATATTTTTGTCATTAACCAATGAGAATCTTTTTATGTTACGGGTAATCCACGGGAAAGGCAATGATTTTAATGTCAAAATGTTGATGTGTACAAAACAATAATGTTGTAAAAGATTCTAGATTCTAATTCAGAATAATGATGAACGTTCATATTTATTTGTTGATGTTGCTACAAAACGTTATATTATATTTATTATTACACTGTATGTATTGCAATAATAATGCAAAACAAAATGTAAATAACAATACTATTAAAAAAAATAAACGCCGGTTACGTTGACGTTTCCACAAATACTTCTTGATTCGTTTCACAATCATTATTTTCATTCGCCCACAAGTCAATTTCAACGATACGTTCTCACATGAAATATCAATATTACATAAAACGTTAATAGTATCGTAAACCACAAGTCAAATCTATTCTATTCGGCACGTCTTGTCGGCATGTCAGACAAGAGGCGCGATACGTCAGCGGAGTGAGTCAGAGTCTCATATCCAGGCATGTAAAAAGAGGTCTGATACAGGCCTCAATTTCGAGGTCGAGACCCCTGAGAGTAAATTTCGTGGACTTTCGAAAAAATAAGCCGAACAGTACGTTCGTTCCCGCGAGTGTCAATTAAAACGTCAGCCAGAGCTCTTCCAGCGAGCCGTGATAGGTCGCGATTCGGATTTCTTCGAGAGGGAAAGCCTCGTAGGATAGGCGTTGTGGAATGCGCTCGGTCATCTTGTGGATCTCTCCTCCGTATCGATCCACACCAGCTTTGGAGCGGAACTAGATGGATCAGGGTGCACTTGAGGACGACAGCTATGAAATCGCCAAAGATTGGTCGAACACAGACTTAACCCGGCTCGCATCTGCCAGGAACCAATCGTCCTGATCGCGAAATCATCTCCCGGATCGTTCATGCTCCACCGCCCGAAATCGGAGCGGCTGCATTCAATCGGAATTCACTGATCTGTCCACTCCCCTGTGCCCGCCCCCCACCAGTCCAAAACTTTGCGCTACTTTTAGCCCATCAAAATTGCTTGCTATTCCACCATTTGCCAGTTATATTCGATGGTTTACACTGCTCGTCAGCACCGCTCTTATGGATGACCGCTGGAGGGTTTAATAAAGCCAAGGGCCGCCGATCTCGAATTGAGATTTTCTGGTAGGTGTGAACGTGTGGAAGGGATTCTTGCCGATTTTCCTCGGTCGCGGAATATCGCTGATTCCTGGAAACCACTCCTTCCATTTCGTCGATGAGATTAACTCGTCAAAGATGACGCGCACTCTCGGCTACATGAATCCAGGAGGATACAGGACTAATGGGTTATTTCAGGTAATTAGCCGCGAGGTCGTCCATGTTCTTCGGTGCGAAAGTAAAAAGGCTTCGGGCTTCGTCAAGACCTCATTCATCCACGACGATCGAGTGTATCTCGTTATAACGCCCACATTCAACCTTTTTTGCACCACTCATTAAATACGTACTTGCGCTGGGTAGCCCGTTGCAGCAGAGTTTTCCCACTTTCGTGCGATTAATCTGACATTTTATTTCTGTCACTGCGTCGTTTCGTCGCAGACCATACAAATCCGTTTTGCAATACTTTTCCTAGATTTCGTACAATTCCCCAAAACAGGAATATTCTCCATGCGAATATAGAAAAGAAGAAGGCAATATCGAAAGTCTGTTGTGAAGAACGGATACGATATTCGTGACACGTTTGTACCGTTTCAAAGGATACGCGTAATTAAAAATTCGCAACAACGTATCTACTTGTTTTATAGCTGTGTTAAGGAATTTGTAATGCCATTCATTCCGTACGTAAACTTGTTTCCCTGTAATTTTACCGTTACTGATATTCCGCGAGTCGAATTTAAAATGGGATTGATAAAAAAGTGAGCACAGTAACTGTAAGAAATAATTCACTTTTGTTAACTGCTCTTTTTTATTCACCGTCTACTACTGGTTGCCTGACACTTTTCAATTTGGCTTCCTTGCATTAAAAACCAATCTCATCTGCATCCTTTTTCGCCAGAAATCGAACTAAATGTGAAGGAAAGTACACCGACATGAAAGAGAGTTACAAATCCAACAATTAATCCAATTTAAAGAAGTAAGATAACAATTTTAAAAACTTCTGGTAAAGTGTCGACGAACATTGTTTCGCCTTGTCCCTACAAAAATAAGTGGACTTTGTTTCGGAGAGGGGTGAGACTGCCCAAATGAATTACAGAAATTGAACATTGGTATGATTGAAACAGGTCGTGCACTAATACAGCGCGTAGATTCATTGCAAATGACGTAGTTCGATGCCGAGAGTAGGACAGCACAGAAGGAGTCGGCGAGAGAGGTGGTGCAAGACGACGGTACTGCAAAGTCACGACGTGTAACAAGCTCCGAGGGGGAGAAGGCTCGGTTGGATTTTGCCAGGTTTCTCTCCATTGTGGAGACGCATCTCGCTTTGCTTCGGGATGCTGCGAGAGATAAACGATTCGAGGTTTCGACGGCACGACGAGAAGAAGAAGAAGCAGCCTGACTGTCGATTATTGGATCCCTTCCACGCCAACCCGGAGCTCGCCGCATGGCCGCTCTATCGCTTGGGCTCTAATTGGCGTCGCTTCGCTTCCGGCATGTCGCGTAGCCACGATGAGCTAACGAGCTCTGCCTCGAGATAGGTAAGAATCGTGCGTAACGTGACTCGCCGATCCCAAAACCGAAATGATTTACGTCCAATGAGTCGTTGACAAAAATGGGAATCCGCTGCCTCGCTCGCCATCGACGGGTCACGTTCCATCCGCGTGGATGCAACGCCGTCGGACGTTTCATGACTCCTTAGAAACCACGTCGAGCCAGGAACATTATTGTACTTATTTTCTTGCTTTATTTTTCTACCTTATTTTGTACATGTCGACGGTATAGTCGGGCGCATTGTACCAGTATCGTTGGGTAGGAGGAGACAATTTGCCAGGTATGAGGATGTGTGAGGAAGCTATGCAAGAAACTGTACGCGGCGGTCGATTAACGAGGAATTTGGCGAAGAGGGCAAACTGAACGGCCGAGGCACCGTTTCGTTAATTACTGATTTTCCTCGGTCCACGTCACTTTTTAATTGACGCCAGAAATTGGACTACCGAGCAACACGATAACGGCTGACCGACGTAGAACGTTTCTGCTAAGTCATCCTCGCCAAAATCTTCTTTCCCATTCTCCGCCGACCATTTGATCTTCCAGCAGTTGCCAAAAGTGTATTTCACGGGCGTAGAATCACAATCACTGGCATCCGACTATCTCATTCACCAGGTGCTTCGATCATTCGCAAGGTTATTTATTCGTACATTTTACAGTGTCTTTCACATATCATATTTCTTACCATGCACATTTCTTTCCAAAAAGTCATAAAAACGTTTATTTTTACACAACTCCAAAGCCAATTTGCCTTTTATTGTTGACTTAAAAATATCAACCACATAAAAAGAATTATTTAGTTGATGCCGGCACATAAATTGTTGAGAAGGATGACAAAATTGATGAAATTCTATCAGGTAGTGTGTTATTTAAGCAGTGTTCTCCTGACGAGTTTACAGCGTGGTTTGAATGATTCCAAGAATCACAAGTCGTGTGTGACGAAACCGCTTTCCGCCTGGAATTCACCTAGAGACGATGAGCCTGACAAATAAACCACCAAATTACATTATCGTCGATTCATTGCCAGGCTCTTAACCTCCTTGAATCTACTTCAGACAAATACTTTACGATTCCTCGTATATTGCTACTAAACTCAGAGCAATCAAGTGATAACATTTGTAGTGACAAATTAATAGCTGTTTAACGTATTAGCTCTGTAGTAAAGGCCTGATGGAAAGTTTTGAACCGAATATTCAAAGATCATCAAGAAATATTTCAAAACGGACTTAGAATAATGTGAACGTCAATTAGTTCTTTGGGATTATCGAGGATTAGGCTGCCAAGGATTTATTTCAAACCTTCGAAAAGAATTTCCTCATCTTCATCAAAAATTATTGCTCGAACTAAACCCGAAGAAGAATATTCGAGTTTTCTCAAATGCGCTGAAGAGCCAGACGATGTGGATGAAAATGCTCCGTTGAAACCCGCGAAACATCTGGTCGGGTATTACCGGAGAATCAGGTAGGAAGAGAAAAAAAGAGGAAAAAAGGGTGTACTTTGTGTCAGCATCCCTTATTGGATGAATAAGTGGCGCTTAATTCCGCGGCTCTACTTCATATCCGAATCGAGGAACGGCAGAATAAACAATCTCTCGGACTTGGAAGACCAGGTGCTTTTGCCCACGAAATCCGCATTATGGAGGAGCTTGTCAGTTTCCAGAGTCTGCACTCCAGCAAATCGAGATGCTGCCAATGACGTGTATCTTTGTCTCCGCTATCCCGTTCGGTCCTGCTCGACGTTCCTCCACTTTTTTCACGCTCTCCCTCTGTCCCGCTCTTCCACTCGCCGTTTTACTTCAACCCCCGTCTCTGACGAGGCTACCTCGAAAGAGGAGCCGATGGGCACGTACGTACAGACGTACGTACCTGCCTGGCACTCGCTCTCTTTCTCTCTCTCTCTCTCTCAGTCTCTCTTTCTCTCTTCCCTCCCCAACTCTTCCTCAGCTTCTCTCACTCAGGTTCCGCGTCTGCGTCAGCAGAAGTTCGCCGAGTCGAGGCTGTCAAAGACAGGACTTCTCACTCTCGCAAAAATAATTACCGGAGAGACGCACGAGCCCCGTCGCCGTTCCTCCATCCCTTGACGTCCTGGAGCCGAAGGCTATTATGTCCATCGACGCGCTGCCGACGGCTCCATAACCACAAATGCTCGTCGCTAATAAAAATTCATTTGTTTTCAGCCGGGCGGATCGGTTCGTGCGATTTGTACGGCTTTCGACGGGACAAAAGGGGTAGTTTCTGAGCTGCTAGGCATTGTAGATCGCAACTCACTTTCTCGGATGTATCTTACCCAATCGATCCAGGACAAATTCTTAACGATTTCGCATGCCATCGGCCAACGTGAATATCTCGCATTGTCCAACAGGGGATGTGGGGGGAGGGAGATGAGTGAGGAAACAATGGACCAGCCACCCTCAGTGACGGTTACACAAGCGCATTGTCCGCGAGTTTTCACTGGATTTTCTTTCGGAATCGGCATCTCCGGCGGATCATGTTATGCGACGTTACATTGTCGTTTCATCGGGCCGCTCGTAACCGGTGTTGCACAACCGTAGGTACCGCGCATCCTGCGTTAATCGGATCCGTGGAATTTCACGTCCTCCGCAACTTTTCGTCCTCGTTTCGAAAAATATCCTTATTTCGAGGACTACGCAAACGCGAACACATTTCCAGTTTATCGCGGATTTAACCACGCCTTGCTTCGACAATATGTTTCGGGCATAATGACATTGTTGCGATCGCTGGGAACAGTTTCATTGGTACTCTTATCCCGGAGATGCGCTGTCCGCAGAGGCGCTTTGTGCGACGTTACACGGAACAGCGGGTTTCCGTCGACGAAAGAATCTCGCGTCCCCTGGTATTAATTAGCGCATGGAACGTAATTAAAATCCGTGAGGAGTTCTTTCATCGCGGCGCCATTCCCTGAAACGTTCGCGTGGCGCGAATCACGACAAATGTGTACAAATAATGTGTCGTGCGTAATTTGCCAAGGTCTCAAGGGCCGAAGAGGGCGCCAGCGGCTGCGAAGAAGCGGCATTCGGGACAATAATTACGGCGGATATCATTCTGTGCATTCGCGATTCATCGAGTGCAGCAACGCGTGCACGAGGATCGCGTGCGCGTAATGAACAAGCGAAGCGCACGCCGAGGGACCCGACGACTTGAGTAGTCGACATCGGAAATCGTTCTGCCTCGACACCTTGGGACAATCGATAGTCGTAAATCCGCGTAAACTCGTTCCCCCCTCCCCCCCGGGACTCTTCCTTGTCGCCCGCGTTTACCCGCGCAAATTGCACGGCGCGCGATTCAAGCGCGAAATTAATATTGCCACTCGATGGGCTCGAGTCGAATAACGACTAATCGGACGATTAAAAAACAGCCCCATTCTGGTAATCGTGAACCTGATAACGAGCAATTTAATGGCGTCCTTCCCGAACGCGATTTCTAACAACCTCGTTACCGAATACTCGTCCGCGTACCGACATTTTTGAATTCGTATATATTTTCTTTGTTAGGCTTAAATGCTTCATGGCTTCACTTTTGTGGTCTCAAAATCGAAAATTGTAAATTCGAATAACGATAACGTATCTTAGTTACTGGTTTTAGAAATACTTAAAATTTACAAATGACACAATGATTTAATTAAATGATACAACAATTGAATGTGAAGAAATGAAAAAATGTTAAGGGCAAGAATAAATTGGCCTTCTTTACACCGTGTTCACTGTCGTTAATAGAGGACGATTTGTCAATGTCCAGCAGCAATTATTAATTTATAATTTACATCCACGTACTGTACATATGCAGTGGATATAGTACTGATGACTTTGTAATCTTAAAAAAAGAAGTAACGCGTTAAATGAGATACCAGTTATTTAGCTTCACTGTTCAACTTGGAATTTTTGACACAAATGAAATTAAATCTAATTTGCACTTTTTCCGCAAAACATGTTTGAAAATTATGATACACTTTCACGTTGCACACATCCCTTTCTTTACAATACCTTTTATTTCATATTTTTAATCTTTTAATCATTCTTCATCTACCAAAATATTAGCATTGAAAATAGTAATGCTAGATTTTTCTCCATCTGCGAAGAAAATTTTTATGTAAAGCAATCCCTCGTTAGCTTTCCTGTTCTTTTCTTGGCAGAATCCTCTTAAGTTTTTTATGGCACCTATGTAGGACAAACTACTCCAAACAATTCAATTGACTCATAATTCATTTCAATTTTTAGAGCCAGACCAAAGTGTACTGAATACCACGCGACGCTGCCCCAGCCCAGAACTACTTATGGCAATTAAATTAGGCTCGTTTCAATAAATTTGTATGTAGTTCTTACGATTAAGATGTATCATAATGCAAGTGTTGAATAAATGAAATTCGTTGAGAAAAGTTTCGTTCTTACGCAAACGAATCTTAGCATTTGTTTGTTTCGTTAACAATGACAGATTTAATATATGTAATTATACATTGCAACAGAAACCAGTTTTTTCTTATACTTTATTGTACATACACTACGTCCGACTTCATTATCGCTATTATTTTCCAAAAATGAAAACTGACATATCATTAGTGTTACTGTGCGAGTAGAAACAAAACGATATGTTGAAAGTAGAAACACACGATTTAGTTGAAGCGCATGTGATATTTCTATGGCAAACTAACGCGCCATAAAAAAGACGTGAATTTCGTACTACCGCAGAGTGCGAGTAATCAATGAACGACGTGCGAATGCATGACTTTGTATACTTGTGTAATGTAGGATATAAACTTTACACCGTACCAAATTATGCAATACAAGTAAATGTGCACCGTCTTTTTACAATGAAGCAGTGGCTCGCAACGGAGAAAGATGTACTGAAAAATCTTCACACGTCATATAATCGAAGTAAGGTTTTATTAAGGATCTATGAAGTTTCTACGAGCTTCTGTTGTTTCAACAACGTTTGAACCTAATAGTGTTTTGTTAAGCACAGATTCATCCCTGATCAATCGGCCAAGCTTTCATAGATTCTTAACGAAACCATCTTTTTAATTTGTATTCGAAAACGAACCGAAAGAATTGTAATTATTCAAAATTGCCAAGCCTACGTCAACTAAATCGTTCTTTCTATGTACGAAGCGATGTTAAGTACGATTATATAATTTAATTTTGTGAATATTGTACATTTCCTTCGGCGTACCACACCACCTACGTAAAGACGATTATCTCGATGTAATACATTGCAAAATAGTTTACGCCCATTGTTAATTTTTTCCACTCGGCTGTACTCGTCTTATTCATGTTTGTAATTTCTCATTGTTCCACTATTAAATATTATTTTATAAAACATTGAACGACCACGTCATTGTCGAATCTCCATTTTTCTTTTTCGAATATCTACGAAATGTCACGCGCCGATGGCAAAATCCAATTGTCCGCGTTATTTCCGCATGTGCCTGATTTGCAAGACATTTATGTTTCTCCTGGCAGTAGATAAGTGCAAAGGCAGGGAAGAGGAGGGAAAAGATGTGCGACCCGGAGCGAACGAAATCAGGAGTGCTCGTCGCCTCGATAAAGTTTCTCGTCCAATGGCTACTCGGGCTCTTGAGCATTGGCTTGATCGTGGACGGGATGTCCAGAGGGCGGGGAAAATCTAATCAAAAGGATCTGCTCCTCGACGATGACTGTCTCGTAGCCGTTTCTCGAGGGATTTGCGGCCAGAGTTGCCGGCTGGTCTCATAAGCACGAGAGTCCAATGCTCGGAGGACTTTTCCGCTCTTTATGAATGTACAATAAATAACGCGATATTAATCAAAAATTTTTCATTAAAAAATCCACGCTTTCGGAGATGCTCGTTTTGTTCTTTTAGCTTCATTAATGCTTACAACGGATAATTGCTGTCTCATATTGTGAGTAAATAGAATGATTAGCTATTTCAAATACGTGTTCATTTTTGAAATTGCGATTGAGGACGTTCCAGACTCACGGTTCAAAGTAATTCTTCGCCGTAATAATGACATTCTTAAAAGTCATTGTTTGGTGTAAATAATTTATTACAATTAGGATTATACTAAGTAATGATTTGCAATTATTTTCGTAATTATTTTTCACGATAGATGACAACGCTGTTTGAAATATGAAACTGTCAAGTCTGGCTGTTGACAAATTGACGTCATGTAGGAAAACCTTTTTCCCAATGTACATTTTATGTTTAAGCTTCCACAGTTTGTAAACAACGAAAAGTGTAACTTTTCGTAAATTGTATAACATATTACACCAGTTTCAATTTCAACATATGATGTTGAATAGAACACAGCTTCGTTATGTGACATAAATTTGTTACCGAAATTAATACTTTTAGTTGCAAACTTCTACGAGTATAACTATTAAAAGTGTGCGTCCATCCGTGTGTATATTGAAAGTGTCAACATTTTTTAAACTCTAATTACTTATATTTATTTAAAATAAAAAGATATATATTCGCTGGCAAACAAGTCGACGATTATGAAATGACGTTGAACGACCACCTCCACATCTTTCTTCTACATACATTTAAATATCATACAAAACTACTTTATATCGCTATAATTTCATATTAGTATTTTTAGAATAACTATTTTCCGAAGATACGCCAACAGTCTTCCTCCATTTCAATAAATGTGGTACTTGACGCGTAGCTTCGCCAAGCGTCGAGTATAAATACTCGCATATAAATACACGATAAAACTCGCAACCCTGCTCGTGAAAACGCTTACTTCGCATCGTTGACTCGAGAAAAGTTCATTTGCGATTCGATCGGTAATGAACCCTTTCACATAATTCATTGTTATGTATTAAAGATGCGAGTGAAAAGATGACAATCGT